>JAZKJV010003797.1:0-196430 GCA_037367405.1 Ottelia alismoides
TTTATTTTTGCATTAAAAAATACAAAAAATCCGCATTGGAAAGCTAGACCTAAGTTTTCTAAATTAACCCGAAATTGTTCCTTTACCTCCCAGTGTTTGACCCCGGACTTACCCGGTATATAAATTAAAGCCGAGATACTCGCAGAGATATTTTCTTGGTTCTGAACGATTCGCTAAGTACCTGTATTATAACGAGTGCAAATTACACCACGTACTCAGCGGACAATCACTTGCGGCCCCTGTCGTGCCGCCTCGTGGCCATTGTCACGCCGCCTTACAGTGCCTGCTGCCCCGTGGCCTCTGTAGCATCGCCCCGTAACCCCACGTCGCTCGTACGCGTGCCGCCTCGCGGCCCTCGTGCCGCTTCGCAACCCTCGCGTGCAATGCCTCTGTGCGCGGCTTGCCATCTAGCCGCTCCATCGCCAACGAAGGTCTCTCCGTGTATTTGATGGATTTGGGTACATAAGTCTACATATGCATTGAAATCCACATATGTTTGTGTAGACATTCACACCTTAGTCTACAAAACCTTAGTTTTCTACATCCGATAATATGTCAGAGAGCAAAGTCGATGTACTCGCCACATGCGCCTTCAGAGGTCCAGCATCTGTTGTCAAAATGGACGGGACAAACTATGAGCTATGGGAATGCAGTTTATGAGTCTTATGAAGTCAAGCGGTAAGAAGCATATTCTTACTGAGGAGCGGGCTGAGAAAACTGGGGTCAATGCCTCATGGGAGGCCTATGATGCTTATGCCAAGGTTTGGCTTTTAGGTACATTGGCAATAGAGATCGCCAATGATGTATTGCATCGATTCACTGCCAAGGCGATGCGGGATATCCTTGCTGCTACTTATTCTCATGCAAGGAATGACGCAAAGATTTTGCAACTCCAGCACGATATTTTCACTATCAAGCAGAATGGACGACCTCTTCATTAATTATGTATAGCCTTGTGTGGAATGTTCGAGAATCTCCATAGTTTCATGCCTCTTACAGCTACTCCTGAGCAATGGAAGACTTATATGAATGCCAGCATGGTGGGTGTATTCTCAGCAGCCCTTGACCCTGAGTATGAGGCTATTCGCTCTCAGATTCTGGCCGATGCCACTATTCCTTCCATGGAGGAAGCTTTCTGTTGGCTCAGTAGGATCACTATTCCGTCTACTCTTGCCAGTTAGACTTCTTCAGCAATGGCTGCCTCTCGAGGTCGAGGAAGTCCTCAGTTTCGTGGGCATGGGCCTCATGGTAGAGGAGGTCATATTCGTCAGCCATGTACTACTGCCACCGTCCTGGAGATACAGAGGATACATGCTATTCCAAACATTTATTTCCCGCTTCTGCGTGAGTAGCTGAACAGGTTGAGCCCCCTGCTGCTTCTTCTATGGATCAGAGATTTGATGACCTTGTAGCACGATTGAGGGGCATTATATCTCTTGCCTACTCAACCGCTTCTTCATCGGCCCTTAGGAACCATTTGGATGTGGCTGCTTCAGCATCTTCTAGTACCTCAGGTAATGCTTATGCACTTACTAACTGTAGTGGATCTGATATTACAGAATGGATCATGGACTCTAGTGCTACACATCACCTTTGTGGAGACAATGGTCAACTTACAGCTTACAGACAGGTTCCTCCAGGACGGACTGTGGTTATAGCAGATGGGGCTCACTCCCCGATTACTGGATAGGGGGAGATTAGCCTAACACCATCTATGCGCCTACAGAATGTGCTTCATGCACATGACTTTTCTATGAATTTGCTATCTATTGGTCAGATACGAAAGATTTACATTGTCGGGCTATTTTTGATGCATCTTCTCTTGTATTTCAGGACATCCTCACAGGCAAGGTGATTGGTTGTGGCCATGAGCAGGGCGGTCTCTATCGTTTGATTCGCACACCTTATGCTAAGGCCCTAAATGTCAGTTTCGGTCACCATTTCGGTATCGACCTAAACATAATTTCAGTGGAATTTCGGTGGAATTTCGACTGGAATTTCGGTCATTTTTTGTACTAGGACCCCCATATTTCGGTCATTTCGGTCATTTCGATCGAATTTCGATTTTGACTGGATATCGATATTCGACAGAAATTCGACCGAATTTCGTTGAAATTTGAGGCCATGCCTTATGCTGGCGTCTTCTCCCATTCTTTTGGACCCGTCTCTCTCTTTGCATGGTATCTGCGCTTTGGCCATCTTCCGCTCCAGATATTGTGCCACGTTCTGCCTTAGGTTTCTCCTCACTCATCCTTTCAATGTGAGGCATGCTAGTTGAGAAAGCATCATCATTCTACTTTCCCTAGTCGTCAGAGTCGGAGCAGTAGCTCCATTTTTGAGTTCTTTCATATCGATATTTGGGGTCCTAGTCGTGTTCATGATCATCAGAGACACATGTCCTTTCTTGTCGCTGTCGATGTTCTCTCGTTTGTCTTGGGTCTTTTTGTTAAAGAATAAATCAGAAGCTGGGGATGTTATCAATAATTTTATCAATGAAGTGCATATCTTTTCCTCGTCTGTTAAATTTTTACGTACTAATAATGCTTTGGAATTCTGTACTCATACTCTCTTTAAATATTTTTCTGCCCATGGTATTATTCATTAAACATCATGTGCCTATACTTCCCAACAAAATAGTGTCGCAGAAAGGAAGCATCGTCATCTACTTGACATTATCGGAACTCTCCTCATTCTAAGTCATGGCCCACATTCCTTCTGTGGTAATGCTATCCTTACGACATGTTACCTTGTTAATTGCATGCTGTCGTCGGTCTTGGGTGAGAAAATTCCTTTTTCCCTTGCATTTCCTAGGAAGGAATTGTTTTCCCTTACTCGCGTGTTTGGCGTGGTTGCTTTTGTCCACTAACTGTCCCCAGGTATTGACATGCTCTCTCCTAGGGCAGTCAAGTGTGTTTTTCTTGGGTACTCCAGGATACAAAAGGAGTATAGATGTTATGATCCATTGCGCAGGAAGTATTATGTTAGTGCTGATGTCACCTTCTTTGTGTCTATGATGTACTTTTCCCCTACAGTGATCGTTTGACTTCCTCAAACCTTGATGATGAAATCTATATGCCACCATCACCTTCAAACCCACCACCATCACCACCTTCCCCACCACCATCACCTCCGAGTCCCATTATCCCTGTCCCACCTTTACCGTACCATTATACATGTCGTCCTGCTTCTGCTCATAGTTACTGCTTGTCATCTAGCCCGCATGAGGTATGTTCTAAGAACATAATTCCTACGATTGGATCTGATAGCTTGCTTGAGCCAGACTCCTTACAGGGTACGGACGTAGAGGTTGACACTCTAGACCTCCCTATTGCGAATGGAAGCGGAATCGTTGCTGTGCATTTTATCCTTCAGCATCCATGGTCTCTTTTGAGCGCTTGACTGATGATTTCAGGAAATTTGCTACTGCGTTATCTGTTGTGGACATCCCACGGAGTTATCAGGAGGCTTTGAAAGATAGTCGGTGGCGGTTGGCTATGGAAGAGGAGATGGCTACATTGCGTTCATGTGGTACATGGAGTCTGGTAAATGCTCCTGTTTGGGCCTCTGTCGTTAGCTGCAAGTGGGTGTTTACTGTTAAACACCATGCATATGGGAGTCTAGATCGGTACAAAGTCAGACTGTTGCTCGTGGCTTTACTCAAACATATGGTGTGGATTACCTCGATACATTCTCTCATGTGGCTCGTCATTCTACTATACGGATTCTTCTTTCTATTGCTGTGGTACGTGACTGGTCTCTCTTTCAACTTGATGTTAAGAATGCCTTTTTGTGTAGGGATCTACATGAGGATGTCTATATGCAGCAACCTCCCGATTTTTCTACTGAGGGGGAGTATTCGAAGGTTTGCAGACTTCATAAGGCAATCCATGGTCGCAAACCAAGTCCTAGGGCATGGTTTTAGAAGCTCTCAGACTTAATTGAGAAGCAAGGATTTAAGAGGTATAATGCAGATCATTCATTGTTTGCATGGAAGGAAATATCGGCGATATATCGCCGATATATCGATATCGACATGGGATTGATATGGGCATCAATATGGCGATATATTCTGATTTCTAGGCATTTTCTTCACAAAGGCTCGTCGATATGGGCGATATTTCGGCGATATATCGTCAAAATATTGTATCGATACGATATCGATATCGATACGACCTTCCATGATTGTTTGTACAGAGAACCCCTCGAGGCATGGTGGTAATTATGGTTTATGTTAATGATATATTAGTCACATATGATGACATGCATGGGACAAAAAGGGAAAAAGATTTTCTTGGACAACAATTTGTTACTAAGGACCTTGGCACCTTACGATACTTCTTGGGGCTAGAATTTGATAGGAATCAGCAGAGTCTTGTGATGACACAACGGAAGTATATGACGGATATGCTAGTTGAGACAGGAATGATTGGATGTCAGCCGGCCACCGCTCCTATGGATCCTATGCAACTACAATGTGATAGCCAAGCAGCCCTGTTCATTGCAAACAATCCGACTTTTCACAAGAAAACTAATCATATTGAAGCGGACTGTCACTACACGATGGACATGATTCAGAAAGGACTTATCTACTTCTCATGTTAGCTCAAGGGATCAAACTGCAGATATTTTACTAAGGCTTTGCTGGCGACCATTCCAGAAATGCTCATCCAAGCTGAGCATGATTAACATCTATGCTCCATCTTGAGGGGGAGTGTAGAGATATATATTTTTGTATTTGTATTGCATTCTTATTTTCTTATTCTCGTTTCTATCATATGTACTTTACCCATAGGTCTCTCCTCTATATAAGAGAGCTTAGGGTTCCCAAGAATAAACAATTCACTCATTTTTCCCAACAATAGTAACATTGCTTTAAAGATCAAATGTGGTAAATCCATGTAACCGACCCTACTTAATGTAACAGAAGGCTTTATTGTTCTTGTTGTTCAGCGTGATCAAAACAGATGAATATGTTGGTAAATTTTGAAAAGTTGCTTCATAACTTATTGAAAGTAATGATGGTGACATGAGTAATCAAAATTCATTTACATACCAAGATATTTATGAGAAATTTAAACTCCATGGGTTTTAATGGAGGCAATCCATTAAAGTCAGACAAGAAATGTCTGAGTACCTTGAAATTTGGAACTCTGCAGCAGCATCTTTGCGACTCATAACCTGTTTGGGATGCCATCTAGGTCGTGCCAAGTGCTGAGCATATTTTTAATCTTCAAATCTGTATTTGGCGTATTAGCATTGTTCCTATGGGAAGATGAAACGGTGCCTGGTCTTTCAGGCCCTCTCTCTCGCATAGGTTGAAAAGCCCATCAATCATCAGGCCATCTTTATGTAGTGATTATCACGAAGTAACACATTGTCCATTTTCTCTTGACCCTCTTCTAAACATAAAGAAAACCAATGACGGAAACATTTTCTCTATTATCTAGTTATGCATTTGCCAACCTGTACTAATGTAATTATTGTAAATGTGCATCAGTGAGTCAAAAAAGTATGGTTTATGTCTTCCAAGTGTTGGATAACCTTGAAACTTGAAGTTGGTTGTTGTCTATGCAATGATATATGCTTACGTTGTGGCTTACAGAATTCCAAACGTTTCCGGTCATGGTTGACATTTTTTTACCATATCTGCGTTGTTATTTTTTAACCACTATATGCAATTGGTATTAGTGGGAGAAGGCACTGCCATTTTTTATATGCAATTGGTATGGACACTGGAGTTTGACCAGTCTATCTTAGGTCCTCTTTCCTCCAGTGATCAAAATCTAATAACCGATGAATTTGATAGCAAATAGTTTCAACTACAGTTCCCCTACTGCTTAGCCATCTTCACCCTCAAGGATATGCCTTAAACAATTTATATTATCTCAAGTTAAAATGGTATCTGGAGGTCTTCCCGCTATGTGGGTCCTATATGGAGCTTGTATATTTGACTTTTGGACTGTCATGCTTGTTGTTATTAATGTCGAACTTGGGATTGCTTCTCTTCTCGGGAAATATTCCTGAGCTAGAAGAATCACAATTAGCATTTAGTCACGACCTTTTATCATGAACTTAACATCACGCCGTCTTGAAGTGAGAAACGAGCTCCCCATACCTAACCTACAAAAACTTTTTCACGGTCCATGTCACTTGCTAGGATTTGCAGTGTGCTGCAGTAGGTTACTTTGGAATAGCTTTCATCTTAAGAGTTTAGTAGATGCTCAAACTCTTGCATAAATTCCCCAGTTCTTATTATAGGTTTCTATCAGGTGCACAAAGGTTTTTATTCCAATCCTTATAGTCATGCTCACAAATGCTGTTAAAGTTTTAAATAATGTTTGAGTTTTGTTAAAATTTTAAATAATGTGTGAGCTTTATTTATCTTATCTCTCTCACGTACAATTATTGTCTGATTACTATATTAATAACATTGAACTCAGCAAGAAGCGAAGTTGTTCATTTTCCTTGAGCTCGTCACACAAGGATCACTGGCTTCTCTTTATCAAAAATATCAACTGCGAGATTCTCAAGTGTCTTCTTATACGAGGCAAATTTTGCACGGATTAAAGTATCTCCATGACAAGAAAGTGGTACATAGGTAATTTTATTTTTTAGATCTCAGAATTTAGTCTGACTATGGTAAATATTCAATATTCACTTTTTTAGATAGGTAAGATTAAAAGTCAAGTCTTTTGAGTGGAAAGCTGCTGTCGAACTATTTGACCAACTTAGATGTCTTTTTAATATGTCAAATATGGAATCAGAGCACGTTTTCTGGCTTTTAACATTATTGCAAATGGTAAGAATCTGAATTTGACTTCTTATTTCCCTTTTCGACACCAAAGCTTCATCCTGTTGTCAATCATTTATCATAATAAGAAGTTTGCTGCAGAAGCTTTGAGCAATCAGACCATGGGAGGAAGATGGGAGGACTTGTGGCTGGTGAAACTTGGAGAACGATGAGACGAAAGGTGAAAACCAAGTAATAGAGCACATCAGATCAGATGAAGGGTGATGGCAAGAGACTTGGGATGTTCACTTAAATGCAAAGATGGCTACCAATGTGAAAAGGAGGCATAAGCTCGAAGAACCCATTGCCGGAACAGGTTGCTTGCTACTTTGTATAATAGTGATAGAGATCGCTACGTTTGGGCTTGCCGGAACTCGATCAAGTGTTGTGGTTGCGATGATTATGGACACCGCCTGAGAACTTGTTTGAGATAACGGGAGCAACCCACAAAGGGTGAAGGTAGTAATTTCTCGCATGAGAAAGAAAATCTTGGCCACATCTTAGTTGGTGTCTATAAACAACCCAATGAATGTTTGCTTCGGGCCATGGGAGATATTGGGAAAAAGATATGTCCGGCCTTCAGTGAGGATGTCATACACTTGGGGGGTATGGTATGTGCTCGAAAAACACCTGAGATGCGGTTACTATTCGATGGATCCACTGGCTCAACGAGGGAGATATCTTTTGGCGGAGACCCAACTTTAGAGACGGAGTGATGCACTTCGTTCATTATAGAGTTTTAACCCTAAAAGGTTTGCCACTTTGTGCAAGAGATGAGAATACAACAGGAAGGTGCTTTTGTATTTTGGACTACTAACCGCGATCATCTCAATGGCTAGGAAAAGGGGGAGCTGGGAGTGGCACGTTGTTGTGGAGGTGGCCATCTGATGCCTGGACATCCCATCTTATACTACGGTTTATTTGGGGAATATGAGGTTCCACGTAGAGATTGAAGAGGACCGACTTGCCAGAGAGGAGCACTAACAAGATAGTATGTTGCTAAGTCGTAGCATCAAAGAGACACGACTGTGGTATTCCCAAACTTGAGCATGGAGACGTAAAAGCTTCATGAACCGAGCCCCTAGTGTTGAAAAAGCATAATGTTCAAAAGCTAGTGACGTGCGTGGATCCAGGTCCTTTCAGAGAGGTGCCAATGATGGGCTCGAAGTCAGGTCGTCTGTGGGAGATTCTCGGGTCGAAACCAACGATTCTTATTCGGTCTTGGATACCAACGACATCCTGGACCTTTTGGATAAATATAATATTGATTGGGATGAAGCTGAATCGATCGCTAAGGGCCCCGATGATCAAGCTACACCTTATAGTGTCTTATAACAACATGTACTCTTTTCTCCCTTTATATATATGCGCTTTTAGAGGTGAGTCCCAACTTGGGAGGCCACCCATGTACTGCTTTAAAAAAAGGGCCCCGATGACCAAGCTACACCTTGTTTAGTTTTAGGGCAAATGCTTGGAGATGTTCACGATGGGCCTATTGATACCGTGCTTGGCACGATGCCTTTGGAGAGTAACTCATGGTGCACCCCGAAGGAGGGAGAGTTGGGAACTGGAGGTACCTTCCCTTGTTAGCAATCATTGGTCAATGCTACAAATGTGGCCATCCAAAGCTCCAACGCAACATATCTGAATAGCGAGGGGTCCTCATCAATGGCAAGGGAGGCAAACAAGAATAACTCATTGACGAAGGCTAAACTAGGGATCTCAGGGGCAAACCCTAAAAATTGAAGGGGATGATTCTCTCCATGGAATTGGGTTTTTAGGCCAACAGGTAAATGGTTGCTTGGGAAGGACCCATTTCCGTTATCGTCGAAAAACTCTTAGCTTAGGTTGAAGCGTTCTTTTTGTCTTCTTTAATGATTGAGGAGGAGCTTCAGACCTATTTCACCAAAACATGGTAGGGCAACATAGAATCAAATCGCGAACTAAAAGAGCTGCAGATTTTAATCGATTATTTGATGGGATCAGGCATATTGGGAGCTACAACTGAGGTTGGTACGAGACCGCAAGGTGGCACAAAAGGGAACACACATTTATGGATCTTCTCTTATGTGAGGCTGTCGTTTGTCAGTTAGTGGTCCCACCTAGAGGAGATTGTCCACATTCCAAATGAATGTTTTCACATGGAATGCGAGGGGCCTGTGAAGGTCGGAGAAGAGGGGAGCGGTGCGTGACCTATTATTGGAGTCGATGGAGTTTGGAGTTTACTTGGTAGGAAATTGGTGGTATGCTCCTTTCGACATTTACAACAAAAGAGTCCGAGAGTGCATCTGGAGGACTATTTTTGGGATGGGATATGGATTGACTCACTTTGGTGGAGATCGAGTTTCAAGGGCGTTACTCCCTTTCAATTCTCATGTGGTGGAGCTTTGATGGTACATAATTTCTTATTACAAATGTCTTTAGGCTAAAAGATGTTTCAAATAACCATGAAGTGCTGGACAATCTTCATCAACTCGTGAAAGATTTCTAGCAGAACTGTAGCATAGATCGTGGCGGAGATTTTAACGTGGCATTGCATCCAGAGGATCGACATGATAAAATAGGTGGCTTCATCTCTGGTTTCGTAGATTTGTCTATGCTAATTTCTGATCTTTAGGTAAAGATCATTGATGCGGTGGGCTGTCGTTACACGTAGAGGAACTCCAGGTCAAGATTTCGCATTGATGGATTTCTTATTTCATTGAAGGTGATGCAACTACTCTCGGTGGTCAGTGCGAGAGCGCTAAAATGTGCGTGCTTTAACCATATGTTGTTGTTTTTGGATTCTGGAAGGGTGTCCAAAGCCCCAAAATTCATGAACAAAAAATCACTAAATTATGGATCAATTTTGTTAAATTTTCAGATTTATTTAATTAGACATTTTGTTAACAAAAATCACCGCCAAATCGTGTTTCCTAACTCCTGAATAAGAGATCCAACTCCATCCATCAATAACATCTCTTAATAAACACACATAAATCAAAAGCCTCAAATGTCATGAACAAAAAAATTACTAAATTATGGATCTATTTTTTTTTAAAATTTTCGGATTTATTTAATTCGACACATTTTGGTAACAAAAATCACCACCAAATCATGTTTCCTAACTCTTAAACAAGAGATCCAACTCCATCCATCCACAACATCTCGTAATAAACACATAAAAATCAAAAGCCCAAATTTCATGCACAAAAACGTCAATAAATTGTGGATCTATTTTTGTTTAATTTTTGGATTTATTTAAATACACACATTTTGTAAACAAAAATCACCATAAATTTTGTTTCCTAACTCCTAAACAATATATACAACTCCATTCAACCATAACATCTCTTAATAAACACACAAAAATCAAAAGCCCTAAATTTCATGAACCAAAAACTCAATAAATTGTGGATCTATTTTTTAATTTTCGGATTTATTTAAATACACACATTTTGTAAACAAAAATTACCACCAAATCATGTTTCCTAACTCCTAAATAAGAGATCCAATCCAATTCGTCCATAAGATCTCTTAATTACTACACAAACATTAAAAGCCCCAAAATTTAGAGCCCAAATTACATGCAAAAGGAAATTGTGCAATACTAATACATAACAAACATGGGAACAAAATCACTAAGGAAGAGGAAATCAAAATCTCACATCAAAATGCAAAGGAAGAGAGGAAAGCAAGGTTGGAATGCCAAGCTCGAGATGGTGGAATTGGCTGTCGATATGCCTCATTATATAGGAAAAAAAGACCCCAAAAGTTAGCAAGGAAGAAAAGAATATGCCATGTGTCGGCGATATATCGCCAACACCCGATATATCACCGATACCATGTAAAAGGATATATACCTGAATATCAAAATGGGGGGTCATCGAAACCGATATATCGCTGACATGGCCTTCCATTGATACGGATTTGAAGATATGGTTGCATTTGCACTACATGTTGCGGAGTAGACAGAGTCTCCAGAGCCCTCCACTTATAGGAAGGCAATATCTGGTGTAGAATCTGGGCAGTGGATTGCTGCTATGGGTGAGGAGATGGAGTCTTTTCACATGAATCAAACATTAGAGCTTGTCAAATTACCAATGGGGAGGAAATTTGTTGGATGCAAATGGATCTTCAAGAAAAAGAGAGGAATCTCAGACAACGAAGGCATCAGATACAAGGCACGCTAGTTGCAAGGGTTATAGTCAGAAGGAATGTATGGATTACAACGAGATATTCTCTCCCGTTGTAAGACATACATCCATCAGGGTGCTACTAGCTCTTGTAGCACATCGAGACTTGGAGTTAGAGCAGTTAGATGTGACGACAGCTTTCTTGCATGGTGAACTCAAAGAAGACATTCTTATGAGCCAGACAGAGGGATTCATATCTCAAGGCAAGGAAGGCCATGTGTGCAGATTGAAGAAGTCCTTGTATGAACTTAAGCAGTCTCCTAAGTAGTGGTAAAAGAAGTTTGACAGCTTCATGATTGATCATGAGTTCAATAGGAGCCCATACGATTGTTGTGTTTACCACAACAAGGTGGAGGATAACTCCTTCATTTTTTTGTTACTGTACGTCGACGACATGTTGATTGCTGCCAAGCAGAAGAGTACCATAAATGATATGAAAAAGTTCCTTAGTTCAGAGTTTGACATGAAGGATCTTGGTGCAGCGAAGAAGATTTTAGGGATGGAGATAATTAGATATCATGTAGAAAGGAAACTTTTCTTATCTTAGAAGAACTACATTGAGAAAGATCTAATGAGATTTGGGATGTCTACAACAAAGCCTCTAGGTACTCCATCCGCTGCGAACATTCATCTTTCATTTTCTTTCGCACCATACTCAGACACAGAAAGGGAACACATGTTCACGTGTTCCCTATGCCAACTCAGTTGGGAGTCTTATGTATGCCATGGTATGCAGAAGACATGATATTGCTCATGTTGTGAGTGCTGCTAGCAAATTCATGGGAAACCCAGGGAAGGAGCATTGGCAGGCAGTCAAGCGGATCTTCCTCTATTTGAGATGAACATCAGACATTGGCCTTATCTACAGAAGTGATTCAAAATGTTTAGTTGCTGGATATTCAGACTCAGACTATGTTGCAGATGTCGATGGGAGGAGATCAATGATAAGCTATGTCTTTACTTTGGCATGCAGTCAAGCGGATCTTCCTCTATTTGAGAGGAACATCAGACATTGACCTTATCTACAGAAGTGATTCAGAATGTTTAGTTGCTAGATATTCAGACTCAGACTATGTTGCAGATGTCGATGGGAGGAGATCAATGATAAGCTGTCTTTACTTTGGGGACCTCAGTCATCAGTTGGAAGGCTACCTTGCAACCATCAGTTACTTTGTCTACTACAGAGGCAGAGTATATGGCTTTGACAGAGGCTGTAAAGGAAGGCATCTGGCTAAAGAGCTTAGTTAGAGATCTCGGTCTTCAACAGGATCAGGCTATAGTAAATTGTGACAGTCTCAGTGCTATATGCTTAGCCAAGGATCATGTGCATCATGAAACGACCAAGTACATCGATGTCAAATATCACTTCATTCATTCTGAGAAGAGGATCAAGGTGAAAAATGTCGGCACAACAGATAATCCAGCCGATATGTTCACAAAGGTGGTTCTTGGGAGTAAGTTCAAACATTGTATGGACTTGCTCAATGTCGATAGTTGGAAATAGCCCCAAGAAGGGGCTGGTGGCGGCATGGTGAAGCTTGACAAAGCTTCTCAGAGGATTCGATAGGTGGAATTTGTTAATGTGACTTGAATCCTAACTACTTGTTGGGCTGCTGATGTGGTTGATCCGTATCCTGGCTTCTGATTGGCTGAGAGCTGTTGGGTCAGGATTGCTGACATGTCTGATCTGTGTCCTGCCTTCTGATTGACTGAGAGCTGTTGGGTTAGGATTGCTGATATGTCTGATCTGTATGTTGCCTTCTTACTGGCTGATAGTTGTTGGGCCAGGATTGCTGACATGAATGATCTGTGTACCGGGTTCTGATTGGCTGAGAGCTGTTGGGATGGATAGTTGAATACGGATGGTATTCTTCTGCTGCAGAATAAAAAGGGCCCTATAGCCACCAGATATTGCATCCTCACTCTGATCATGTTTCTCATCCCATATTTGTACCTTATCAGTACCCTCTGTAATACCTTTTTTCTCTATATAGTGAAATTGATCGCCGCCGCCCAAGGACGTAGCCCATTTACGAGTGAACCTTGTAAATCCTCGTGTTTGTGTCTTGCTTGTTTGATCGTGTTTGCTTCCGCGATTCGCAACAAGGTTCAATATTTTTCTCGTGTAAAACTAGTACAAAGAGTCTAAACCTCACTCTTGTGGGTGTAACATTGGTATTTGGATTCTGTAGTGTAGATAATCCGATTAGCATGCTAGGATAATTATGTTACTCTCGACGAATCCATCATGGTTCCTTTCTTATTATTTATAGCTCTTAAATATTATATTAACTGTAACCATAGATGCATTTCTTCATCTCTTGCCAATTTCCCTGCAGAGATATAAAATGTGCGAATATATTGGTGGATGCAAACGGATCTGTGAAACTTGCAGATTTTGGACTTGCAAAAGAGGTTATTTTTAAAGCTTGAATGGATTCTGTAATTTTTGTTCCTTCGAAGTATACTTGATACGTTGCCTGGCAACTGTTGTAAACAGGCGTCCAAATTTACATTGCTGAAGTCTTCCAAAGGGAGTGCTTATTGGATGGCACCTGAGGTTAGTTTGTCTTCATTGTTTAGAATCATCTTTTACATTGGTAAAGCAAAATAGATTTAGCTGTCACTGACAGTATGTCGAGGTGGCCATTCCTGTTATATTGTTTGGAGCGCGGCACTAAAACTTGTGAACAACTCGTGCTCTAGTAAAGCATGATAGACTTTCTTGCTACGTGAGAACTAATAAATGAAGCAAGTATGTCATAGTATGGTTCCACCAATAGAAAGCTCTATTCTCATGATATCCCCGAGGAAGCAGGGATCCATTTTTACAAAAAAATATAAATAAAAATATAGCAGGCAGTTCTCAAATGTAAGACCGTGTATGAAAATCTTTGAGCCATTGGACATTCATGAGCCATTACAACTTAAAAAAAAGTAGATTGAAAGGCATCATGCATAACATAAAGATTAAGACTGACGAGGCAAAATTACAGTGTTCATGCAAGTCTATAGAATACAACTCCATCTAAAGTTTACGACTGACGAGGCAAAATTACATTGTTCATTCAAACATATAGAACACACAAGTAAATATACTGACAGTTATGAATACATTTTTTGAAGTAGACAGTCATAAATACTTGTAAACCAAGAACGCTATTTCCAACAGTAAGGTTCTTTGAATAAGGGAATTTGAAGTAGACAGTTATAAATACTTGTAAACCAACAATTTTATTTCCAACAGTAAGGGTCTTTGAATAAGGGAACCGATATGGAGTATTATATCGAACATAAGTTCAATGACAAGTTAGAAATGTAACTAATGTACAACAACAACAAAACCTTTTTCCCACAATTAAGTAGGGTCGGCTACATGGATTCTTTCCCTCCATTCAGATCTATCTTGGGTCAATCACGGGTGTATATCCAAAAAACTGAGATCCCTTCGTATAGTCTCTTTCCAACACTTCGTGGGCCGTCCTCGTCCTCTCTTAGCTGGCTCAACATCCCAGCACTCGCATCTCCTAACTGGTGCATCATCTGATCTTCTTTGGAAATGACCAAACCATCTTAAGAGGTTTTCACGCATCTTATCCTCGATCGGAGCTACACCAACTTTCTTTCTGATTGCATCATTCCGAATCTGATCTTTACGTGTGTGTGTGTGTGTGTGTGTGTGACCACACATGCATCTTAGCATTTTCATTTCTGCTACAGCCATTCTCTACACATGTCTATGGTTCACAAGCTAACACTTCGATCCATAGAGCATAGCGGGTCTTAGGACTGCTGTGTAAAACTTTCCTTTAATTTTTAAAGGAATTTTCTTATTACAGAGAACAACAAAGCTTCTCTCCACTTTACCCAGCCTGCATTTATTCTAATGTAACTAATGTAAAGCATGCAATATATTGCATTCTGAAGAATGATGCATGTAAGTACTTAAGAATTTTTTTCATAGATATGGAGGAATTTATGAAGATATCAGTTGTAGAATTAAAGGGTATCTGAAGTGGAGATGACCTTTAGGTATCCTGTATCATAAGAAGATACCATTGAAGATCAAGGGAAACATTATAAGGTTGCAATTGGATATCCAATATTTTATGGTAGTGAATGGTGGGTAAATTGTATACATTTGTAGAGAATGTTTGTAGCTAAGACAAAGATACTCAAAGAATAATATCTAACGAAAGATATGCGTGGCATTGATAAATTGAGAGAAACTCGGGTGAAGTGGTTTAAATAAGTAATAAGAAAGCCATCTAATACACATATTAGAAGATGTAAGAAGTTTGAAGAAAAGCCTTGTAAAAAGGGTCATGGACCAAAAAGTGTTTGAAGGAGACTATTAAGAAAGACATGGCTTTTTTGGATATGAGGTGAAAAGATGAGAATGCGGTGGAATGATTTTATTCATGAGGGTAAAATTTCTTACATATGGTAAACCCTAGAGCCCAATAGGTGGCGATTACATAATAAGCTCGGAAGGGTTACAAATAGAAATAGAGAACAAACAATAAAATAAAAGAAGAAAACCAATGTTATGACTATATTAGCCAATAACGTCAACGATTCCCCTCAAGTTGGAACATATCTATCAATCATGCCCAACTTAGAAGTCAATAATGACATACATTTCTTTGGATTGGTGAATATATTCGCAAGCTGGAATTCAATGGAGATGTGTAGATTAGTGATCTTTCCTCCTCGTATTGCATCTTGAATAAAGTGGCAATCCACTTCAATATGCTTGGTGGCTCATGGAAAACATGATAGTATGCATATGTTAGGGACTTGTTGTTGTGGTAATGAAGAACATGAGTGGTAGCAGGGAGTCCAAGTTTGTGTAGAAGAGAAACGAGCCAAGTATGCACCATGTAACAAGATTTCTGCCAACTAACATGGCATAGCCAGTAGTAGACCGTCTATCCTCAAGAGAACTATCATAATCAGCATTTGCATAAGTTGTAATATCGGTGTGATTGTTAGACCCATAGAAGGGGCCTTTTTCTGGAGAGTTCTTCAAGTATTGAAGGATCAAAAGAACATCATGCCAATGACTGTAGTGAGGCTTCTCTATGTACAGGCTAACTCTGCTTATACATATGATATGTATGGCTTATTGACAACGATTAAAGCAGGTTGCCCACTAGACTTCCGTATCATGTAGAGTTAGCAAATCTTTGTACTTTGCCATGGTACCTGATGGTTTGCCTCTAAGTAAGCCATCTCCTGTAAGGATGTTCAAGAAATACTTTTGTGACAAGCATAATCCCTATGCAATACATGCCACCTCAATTCCTAGAAAGTATCTGAGTTGATCAAGTTTCTTGGTAACAAATACCTTTTGGAAGAAGGTTTTGGTCTGAAGAATGTATGTTTTATCATCAACTATGATACCCATGTCATCACTATAAACGACAAGCATCACATTATCGGAGGACCTCTGTCTAACAAACGCAAAATAGCCAGTTGTTGTCTTATAAAAACACAGAGAGTTGATCTCATAAGTTAGTCTATCAAATTGTGCTCATAGTTTCTGCTTTAGGCTGTGCATGACCTTACGTAGTCCACATACATACTCTCCCTCGATGGAGTAACCAGATAGTTGTATCTTATAAACCTCTTCCTGTAGGATGCCATAGAGGAAGGAAATTCACAACAAATTGAGAAATGGGTCCAATCTTTGTTGGTTGTAATAGGCAGACAATGTTGCAGAAGTCGGTATTTGGTATTCAGTTGGAGGGGTCACTGAATAAAGAATATTCGGTAGTCGGAGAATGTTCAGAATTATTTGGTTATACAATGACAACAACAAAGCCTTTTCCCACATTAAGTAGGGTCGACTGCATGGATTCTTTTTTTGAGGCTCAAAAGAAGGGGGATACACTCGTTGGTGCTCGCCCCAGAAATATATAAAACTAAATAAGAGAGAAATGAGAGATACTTACATAGGGGAGGTGGGGTAGAAGGGAACAAAAGGCGAATGCGAATACAAGAAGAAAAGCCGCCATAGATTGGCCATTAACCTATGGAGTACACCAATCGGAAATAAATCGAGTACCCGAAATAATGACGTTTTCACAATAGAAACGCTGCCCCGAGAAAATAACGTCGTTCCTGGCAAGCCAAATGCACCAAACCGCGCGATAGGAGCCAAGAGATGACGCCTGTCCCTGTCCCTGTTCGACCAAAGAGTCTCGCAAAAGCCTTCGAGATTGTCCGCTCGAGCCCAGGCCAAATCGTCCCAAACACCCACAACCAAGGAACAGCCAAAGAATAGATGATCAACGGTTTCGTCCTCGTCGCAACATAGAGGGCATGAAGCACTGGTCTGTGGAAAAAACTTGGCGCAACGATCGCGAGTCAACAACCTCCTTTGGCGAAGTAACCAAAGGAAGATGCCAATGCGCTCCGGCAAGCGCAATCCCCAGATGAGACTGTATGGATTCTTTGCCTCCATTCAGATCTATCTTGGGTCATTCTCGGGCTTATATCCAAAAAACTAAGATCCTTTCGGATAGTCTCATTCCAACACTTCTTCGGTCTTCCTTGCCCTCTCTTAGCCGACTCAACATCCCAAAACTCGCATCTCTTAACTGGTGCATAGGCCAACCTCCTTTGCAAATGGTCAGACCACTTTAAGCGGTTTTCTCGCATCTTATCCTCGATTGGAGGTACACTAACTTTCCTTCTAATTGCGGAATTATTCTTTTTTTTACTGGTTAAGGGGGGAGGGTCGTGTTGGAACCTTGATCATTGGAGTGGGAGCCAATTGCAGAATTATTCGGTTATGCATTTTTAATTATTTTAAATATAAAATTATGTCTAATAATTTATACATATATGGTCATCAATCTATAAGAGTCCCATATAAAAGTTTCAATTAGCAAGTTACATATATGGAGATTTAACATTTACGTTGATACTGGGATAAATGGGAACATTTTAAAAATAAAAAAGTCAGCAGTTTGTTGCAATAGTCGGTCGAATATTCGGTAGAATACCTATATATTCAGGATGAATATTCTGGAATATTTGTATTGGATCGAGTACTAACATAATAGCAATATTATATTCGGTTACCTCATAGAGTAAGAATATTCGATCGAATATACGTTCCATTTGGCTGAATATTGCAATAATGGACAAAACAATGTGAATACATCACACTCTTGCTACACAAGAGATGATTTCAAAGTAGTCGACTCTGTAGGTTTGAGTGAAGCCCTTCACTACAAGCCTTCCTTCAATCTGTTAATGGAGTCATCTGGAGAGTATTTGTTCATAAAGACCCATCTACATGTAACAAGGGTCACGCTTGGCGAACATGTTACAAGCTCCTACATGCCCCTAGCATTAAGCACACCCATCTCCTCACCATGGCATGTTTTCAACCATGGTCCTTATGGGCGTTGTGATGATCACGAGGAACCATGATTGCTATGAGATCATTTATAAAACTTTTGTTACATCTGGATAAACTATCAGTAGAAGTAAAATATGACATGGGCATTGCCTTTTGGATTTTTGGAGTGCAATGAGGAGTTTCATGGAAGCATCCGGATTTGCAGTGGTAGGACCATTGGAAGAAGGCACAGCGTCTCACAATTACGAACAAGTAAAGGAACTCAACCAGGCTATATAGTAGGCCTCCTGGTGTAGATAATGTGAGGAGAAGGATGCTCAAATGGAATATCAGTGACATATTAAGTGAAGCACCTAGTATGTTCGAAGAAGGTGACATCAGCCTCTATATGGTAGCAATGAGCGACATGAAAGAAGCCACACTTGACAAGAAGAAAACTTGTCGATAGTATGAAAATGTGAACGAAGAATGTGTAGCCAAAGAGCCGAAATGGCGGAGGGAATGGTTCATCATCTCTGTAAAGAAGAGAGAAGGGGGTGACTCCATTGTGAATCGAAGTAGGCACCCAATTGATAAGGTACGTGGCAATAAGAATAGCATCGCCCTAGTAGGTTTTAGGGATTCTCATGTGAGCAAGGACAATCCTGACAATATCCACAAGAATATGCAGTTTCCTTTGTACCACCCCATTTTGTTGCGATGTATACAAACATTTAGTATGGTAAATGGTACATTGAGTGACAAAGAAAGTGATTAAATCCCGTTGAGCAAACTCAAGAAAATTTTCAATTATGAAAGTCTTTAAGCAAGCAGAAAAAGTTGCTTTTATAAACTGAAAGGACTTGATAAATTTTTTGATTTCTGATCATTCCTATAATTACAGCCAAGAAGATTCGTTATAATCATCTACAAAGATAACAAGATACTTGTGACCTTCCCACAGTACGAACAAGGCGTGATCCCCATATGTAACAATGGACAAATGAGGAAAGCGATGAACAACGAGGATAGGTTCTTCGAGGAAGTTGTTCGATGATGTTTACTAAACTGGCAGGTTTCACACTTAAAAGTCTTCAGCGAGATAGTTCAGGAAACTTCTGAGAGAGATCTCTATGGAGGGATAATCAAATGCAAATGGCAAAGGAATGTGTCAAGTCGAGATAACATCAACAAAATGGAGTTAGTAGGGATGTCAAGATAGTAGATGCCATTCTTCTCATGGTCCCCAACCAAAATCCACATCGACAAGATTCCTGAAAATAAGAACACTCGTCAAACACCACTCTGTAATTCAATTCAATACATAATCTATGAACAAATGACAAGCCCAATGGAAAGTCAGAAGCTCTAATAAACTCCATAGCGTCTATATTTAGAGGAAAACTCCATAGTACCAACAGCTACAATAGGTGAATGAGCATGGTTGGCTAAACGAACCGACTTCACAGTAGAAGAAGGTTATAAAGAAGTCGACAAACTACCTTTTCCGGTCTAGTGAGTAGATGCGCTTGAATCGATATTCCACGTTGGAGCCGAGACAAATGCAGAGTTGGCTATAGTACCTTAAATTGTAGACATATTTCCAGTAGGAGGAGCCTCATAGGTGGGAGAATTTTATAGCAGCTGTATGGGTCTGGAGTAGTGTGCGGTAGAAAGCTGGGTCGTCTATCCACTGGGGTCCTGATCTAAGAGCACCTTTGTGATAGTTGTATCGTAAGCAGATGAAAATACAATGTCGATCTGCAGTGGTTATCAAACTTTGCTTAATACCTCTCAGATGGGTTATTGGATCTATGGCAATGAAAGCACACTGTGTTGCTGCGGTCATGGCTAGAATCACGACATCGAGCTCCTCGGAAGTTGTAGTGATTTCCTCTTCCAGATGACTCTAGAAAAGTGAAGTTCTTCGCATGTCATAGGATGAGTATTACCAATAGATGTTTCAAGCTTTTGCGGACGACCAAATATGACCTTGATGAAGGGAAATGTATTAGGTGTGAGATACAGGTCCTTAATTATGAGGATGAGACCAATAAGAAATGTGTAGACTTATCATTCAAATATTTCTGCTATGTGTTTGGTATAATAGGCTGGCCGAAAGATAACGCGTTTCTTATAGAGTCTAGTGAGATGTTGATAGTACTCCATGAAGGTAGACTCTCCCAGGGAAGTAGACCTAATCCACATGTAAAATGTCTGCAAGATGTGACTTGATAGTTTGTTGAGAATAAGCATGCGCCAGTTCAAACCACATGTCATTCATCGTATCCTTGTTTAGGATATTGGCAACAATATGGACTCAACATTGTTGGACATAATTGTCCCCAAGTTAGGACTCATAGTCTTGGTTTTTTCCTTAAAGGTTCCTTTATCGAGATTGATATCTTCCTCTGACAGTCGATGAATACCTTGAAGGCCTAAGATTAGAGCACATAGTTATCTGTATCCTTGAATTTGACAGAGGTCCTATGAACCATCGTAGAAGATATTGAAAACATGAGCTTGATCTCGGTAGGAGTCACAACCATCATGGTCAGAGAGAGAGAGAGAGAGAATGATGGAGTGTTGAATCAATCTAATCACGTATTAGGGAGACTCGCAAATAAAAGTGTCACCCGTAATGATGGCCTGGTACATCTCGTAGTACCTTTAGGGTTCGTTTGGTAGGGTAACCCGATTTATCCCTCTCTATTCTTGGATTGGAATTGCATCACAAATCATAGTGACATCACATCACACTCCTTATTCCAACCCTCTCCAACCATCATAACCATCTCAAACAGCTACTTTTCACATCAGGTTACCCCAACCCACCCCATCCCATTAACCAAACAGACCGTTAGCACCTCAATGAGGTGTCAGGGCCTCCCAACGATGCCGGGGGTGATGTTAGGCTCCCATCGATGGGCTGGGAGGGCCCGAATGGTGTTGGGAACCCGTGTGAACATGGGGACTCATGGCGTTGGAAAACTTGTGCTTGTGGGTTTGTGGTGGCAACGAGGATTTTGGGCGTGGGCTTTGGTCTAGGACCATCGCTCTCATACCATGTAGAAAAAAGATGAGAAAGTAATTGAATGATTATCCGTGGAGATAGGATTTCTTATATAGGGTGAAACCTTGGAGCCCTATACATGCCAATTATATAATAGATGCAGAAGGGTTATTGTTGGAGTATTTGGTTGTGCGCCTCTTATATTGTAGATGGGTAAACGGATCTCTCCAGGATCCATTTACCTCATCCAGAGTTTAGTCCCACATCAACCAGTTTGAAGATGTGGAGACTTAGTGGGGGCTATATATAGACCCCCACACCTATTGTATTCAGATGAGAAAAAGCAATGAAGCATATGGTCCTTGAGGTCCTCTCTTGGTTCCTTAGGGAGTAGGGTTCCATGTAAAATATTGTTCTTCATGTTTTATCTTTATTTCTCTGATTATCGCTTTCGCATTCCTATTTTCTTATATGGTATCAGAACGGGTTTGATTCTCGAGGAGTTTATGTCCTTTATTTTTTAAGATTCGATTGTTGAAGATCATTAATGTTTATATTCAATTGGAGATTCGATTTGAGCATATCAGTTTCGTTAATGTTCTAGCCAGTTCTAGGGTTCAAAACCCTAGCCGCAGCAGGGGACAGTCTCCTCTCGATTCCGACAACATCCAACTCTCCAGGCAGTCCTCTCACACGAGATCTTCTTGTTTCAGATCCATATGTCTCCATCTCTGAAGATCGTGTACTGTGAGTCAGCATCCAGGGTTCCAAATCCCCCGCAACATCTCCAGCTGACGATCATTCCCAGGCGGAGACATAGCTCACGTTGCAGCTCCTCCTGGCGACGCCCTAACTGTCGCGTGACTCCAGTTGCAAGCCCTCGATCGAGGGTATAACCCGTCGATCCACGAAAAAAAATAAGCATTCGAGCATTCATGTGGCTCTGCAACCATCGCTTCCTCACGTCTCTCCAGATCGGTCATTGGCAACTGCAGCGCGATGGGAGTGCTCCATCTTTCTCCTTGGCGATGCTTTCCTCCTCCCTTGCGAGCCCCAACGAGTAGTAGCTCATGTCATCTCCAGTCGACACCTCCCTTCATCGACACTTCCAGGGAGGCAAGTGCAAGTGACACCTCTCGATGAAGCCATTCCTCTCCAAAATCGCATCCAAGCGATGCCTCAAGGAGCACACACGCAAGTCTTCTGCAGGAGGCGATCCCTCCTGACGGCGATCAGCTTCATCCCTCTCCAGTGTGTCGCTCGACGACACTCAACTTCTCCTCTAGGCGATGGCACACCCTCCAATCCCGATGCCCTCTCGTCGCAACTCTAGGCTCCAAATAGGTAGAGCCTCCCTTTCGCCCATATCCTTCTGTCACGACCCCAATTCTCAGGCCGCCGGATCTTCCCATAACCGGATCTTGTTACTCAGCGATAATTTATTCAACAATCACAACTAACATTGAGAAACAGACCGCAAATAAAGTATATTCAGAAGAAAGTATTTCAACACTTTTCCATTCACAAAATAAAGCTCAGATGATACATTGTCCCACTATAATTATTTACATGTCCATCAACTTGAAAGGAAAATACACAAAAAGATTACTAACTATCTTGGCTTAAAAAAAAGATTACTAACTATCTTACAAAGTAAAGCTACTGTGGCTGGCTGGATGTCTATTAAGGTCCATGCGATGGCTCACCTGGGTTTTCCATAAACATAGGATAACAATTAGCGAATGCTAAGTAACAAAAAAGAGAAAAACAAGCAAATTGTGTAATTTTTCAAAAAGTTGTTATCACAAAAAGTTTTATTCCTTACCATTATTTTAATTTCTATTCATTTCTATTCCATGTCAGGGATTAGTCCAACCCCACCATTCTTGGACTCCGAAGCTGTGGACACTTCGGGATTAGAGATTGCGTTGATCTGATGAGCTTATGCTGTCGCACGTCGCCTCAACCAATCCTCCATACTACCCTGATAATTTCCTTTTCTTTTATTAATCAAGGTCTCAAACCCTCAGCTTGGAAAACAAAGGAGCACACCTTCCTCGAGGACCCGGTTGCTTAAGCCTCATGCTAACATTTAATTATATATCTAGCGGCTTTAAATACATATTATCGTGATCCAGCCGCTATTGAACCACCCGTGCCTCCACATAGCACGACCACATCATCTGCCGTTTAACCCGAAGATATTGGCTCCCGGTACCAGGCGTTGCAAATCATTCATTTCGTGCGCACTTATCATAACAGGGCAACCGTGTACCACCTAGGTAGGGAAACGCCAATACAGGTTCCTTCCGACAAACCTACAGGTCGCATTTCTGACATGTAGTTCTACTCCCAGTCATCCTTAACGTGACACACGATCCTTTTCAAGATCCAACTCAAACCACATCAATTCCCATGATGTAATCTTTCGTTAAGTCTTCGATTTGCATAATCATCAACACTTAGTATAGACTCATATATATATTACTCATATTCATATATACCCGTATTTATGCTTATTTTAACTCCCAAATCCTAACTTTCCAAGCCACTACATCAATTCGATGCTTAAACCTTATTTTAGTGGGAATCACAAAGCAACTTTTCATACTTTCTCAAAATAGCCAAAATTAAGGTTCTTCATAGCAAAGAACATAAAATCAGAAATTTCAGCGATCTTATATGAAAACCCAACAACAAAAGGAATGATTTCGTTAACTAATCGAGTTCTCTCGCACGTATATAGTGTTTTATCCTGATTTTTTTTTCAAAAAGAAAGATTTATAGCTCCTGAAATGATCGAATTTCATTTTCGTATTAAAAACACTAAGAACGTACCAAGAACACGAAGAACGAATGAAGAACACGAACAACGTGAATAACATATTTTTCTCTTAAAACTTTGGCAAAACTTCCCCTTATATAGGGTGATATTTATAGGAAAATTTCGGCAAAGTTTCCCTCTGTATCGGAACATATTTCTATAAAAATTTCGACAGAATTTCCCCTTATACCGGGTCATATTTCTAGAAAAATTTTGGCAGAGTTTCCCCTTATATCTGGACATATTTCAAAAGAAAACCGGAAAGAGTTTCCTCTATAAAATCATCGAGAGGAAAACAATAACGAAAATGAACTCAGACAACAAGAGATGAAGAATCGATAGACAGCACGCATCTTAGGTGAGTGAATGTGTGACGAATCACATGGTTTACTGACATGCATAGCCACCCGCACCTAAGTAGGGTATTACACAGATTTCTCCATCAAAATAACTATAAAAGCAGAATTGGAACATATGTGATGGAGAATCGGTAGACTTCACACGTCTTAGATGAGTGAATGTGTGACGAATCACAGGGTTCACTGACGTGCATAGCCGCCCGCACCTAAGTATGGTATTACACAGATTTCTCCTCGAACCACAACAGAAAATGAATCGGAAAGAAAGATGAATCAAGAACAAAGCTTGGGATTAAAGAGAATGAATTGAAATCATAGCTTACAAAGCAAACTAAGAGAGGATCATACATTTCTCCTCCTCATTCTCTCGGCAGCGCTTTGCTAGCGCTCTTTCCCCGCCTCCCACTCCTCCTCCTGACCTCTCAACCCTAGCCCTTGGGTGGTTGTGGTAGTGGAAATCGTAGAGAATAAATGGGTAGTGGGGTATTTATAGGCTCCAGAAAACCCCTGGCCATGGTTAGTAAACCATGGTTTAGCCCTTAACCGCGGTTAGCGGCCCATGGTTTTTTGCCCATAGTTTTGGCCAAAACTTATCCGAAACTTAGGGTTTAAGTTAGAACATTACAGAGAATTCTAGATTCGCTAATGACGTTTAATTAACGCTAATCGTGATTAACTTTCTCTAATCACGATTTAACTTTCACGGCTTATACTTTTCTTTTGCTAATTATTGATTAGTGTTCACTAATGATCGTTAGTGATTTTCAATCTGTCATTAGTTTCTTTAATCATGTTTAATTAGTCTTAATGACGGTCATTATGGGTTAATGACGTCTTAAACCTATTTACTTCTCTTTCTTTCAGAAATTATAACAATTCCAAATGAAGTCCGATTCATATGAAATGAATTTCGTTGGTTTCCTCTTGATGAGCCAGAGCTTATGATATAGGATCCGAGAGGGACCAAGTTCAAGGCTTTACACCCTCTCGCACCGCAAAACCCTTCCAGGGCTCCGTGCTCCAGCGGTGAGGCCTCGTGACTTCCCCATTCATGTGCTTCTCCCCTTGTTCCGCCCAGGTGGCAGCAATTTTCTAGAGAGAGGGTTCCCCGTTGAGAACCCTAGTTGCGAATGTGAAAAGGGGCCGATGGCCCTCTTAAAAATATGTTTTTGTTGTAAGGCCCAAGTGGGCTACGACTACTTTAAAAAAAGGGAGGAAGAAGGCAGAGGAACCCCAAGTGGGTTGTTTGCATTAAAAAATGAGAGAGAGAATTTGTTTTTAAAAAATGCTGATAAAAAAGGTGCATTAAAAGAGGGGGAATATCTTGCAAAAAGAGAGAGAGAAGAAGAAGAAGAAGAAGAAAAGCTGTAAAAAAAGTTGAACGGCTTATTGAAAAAAAAGATGGTTGTTATTAAAAAGAGAGAGAACGAAATAGCCGAAAAAAAGATGATTTAAAAAAATGTTTTTAAAAAAATGAATGTTTGAAAAGCCGAGAAAATTTGTGATCGGCTTATTGATGTTTTATCTCCCCATGTTATTGTCTTCTCCCAACTTTGCTGATGTCATTGTTTCCGACGAGTATGGGAGAAAGGGAGAGTATTGTGTAGAGTCACCGGCTACAGATTTTAGATTCTCCAGTCCAGAAACCGGTCAGATTTTCAGACTCTAGATGTTCAAACTCGACGTCAGTTTTGTTCCGAGTCTTCAGTTTCAGATACACATGTATGCGATCTTCTTTCAGATGTGCACATATATGCCATCATTTGTCGTGATCCCCATCATTCTTGCTTTGTCGGCCAGAGTTTTCATGTGTTCCATCGGGACTTCAGAGTAGAGATCCCATTCCATATGCCATGTTTGCTAGGGTTTCATGTGGTTTCATAAGGACTTCAGAGTAGAGTACCATTCTCTGTGCTAGTTGGGAGAGACCCAGTTCTCCGACGAGGAGACTTCTTTGGACTCCATTCTCCAGTGATCGTGGACTCCGATGAGGATTGCACTCCACAACTTTTTTAGTTCAGCCCTGTTATAAAATCGGAAGCGACGGCGGGATTTAACATGGAACCCTACTCCGTGAGGAGCGGGATGAAACCACGGGAGAAGCCCTCAAAGGGGCGTCTTTCTATTAACTTTCTCAAGAGATACAGGAGGTCTGGGGCTCCTTATATAACCTCGCCAGAGCCTCAAAGTCCCATTGCTGGTCCATGTGGGACTAAACACTGGATGGGGGTAAATGGATCTTCTCCAGGATCTATTTACCCTGCTACAACTCAATAGGCGCACAACCACATACTCCAACACTCCCCCTCAAGCTGGAGCATGCAATGCTCAGCTTGGACAAACAAAAAGATACTCAACTCAACGCTACAGGACACTACGGACAATATCAACCCAACGCGCACATTGTTGCAGTCGAGGACGTTGCTTCTCATGCTGTACAGGTGAGGAGGACGAACGGGCTGGAGTGTGAGTCAACTAAAGACTCGGAATCTGACCGTCGAGTCTGAACTTGCGCCTGAAGTCTCCTCGTCGGAGAACTGGGTCTCTCCCATCTGGCTCAGAGAATGATGCACTGTTCTGGTGTACCTATGATACCTATGATACCACATGAAAACCCTTGCTCTCAAGGGAATGGTCCTCTGCTCTGGAGTCCCTATGGCTCACATGAAAACTCTGGCCTGACAACAAGAATGATGGGGACCTCGAACTGATGATGGCAACATATGCTCATCTGAAAATGACCGCACACTCGTGCGTGTCTGAAACTGGACTCGGAATCAATCGTCGAGTCTGAACAACCGTAGAGTCTGGAAATCTGGATTGGTCTGGATCTGACATCTGAATCTGCAACAGGACCTGTGACTCTACACTATACTCCCCCTTTCTCCCATACTTGTCGGAAAACAGACAAATCGACAAAGTTGGGAGAAGACAACATAATGGGGAAAACAAACATCACTTGTGGCTTTTCATTTTTTTTATAAGCCGTCCTTTTTTTTACAATTTTTAAGCCGTTTTTTTTGGCTTTTGCTTCGCACATTTTTTTTTAAACTTGCGTACGTCTCCTCTTTTTTTTGTACGCGCCCTCTTCTTTTCTTTCTTCTCTCTTTCTGATCACATTTTTTTGAAAACAGCCCGAAAAGGTATCAAATATACACCCCCCTTTTTCATCATTTTTTTCCGGCTATATCACCATTTTTTATAGCCATGACATCTCCTCTTTTTTTTAAAAAAAAATGCTTGCAGGCCCTTTTTTTTAAAGCTCTCGGCCCTCTCATGGGCCCTTGTTTTTTTTAAAAAAAAAGAGCCCGCTGACTTGCTAGGGTTCCCAACACGGGAACCCAAATCTCTTCGATCCCCGCCACCCCAAAAGGGGCTCTATCCCATCGCCGCGCAAGAGATGCGCGCCCAGGATGCCCTGTGGAGGCGATTGGGTGGCGCCTGCTCCTGGGCGATTGAGGGGGCGCCGCCTGGGAGCATAGAGAGACGTCACCGAAATGAAGTGGCTCGCCTAGAGCCGCCGCCTAGTGAAGCGATGCCTGGGGTGATGACGCCGCCTGCGTGATGGGACTGTGCCGCCAGGAGGAGGTCGAGATCTGCCGTGCCGCCGCAGATCTCAGAAGATGGAGGCGTTCGAGGCATGAGCCAGGAGGGCCATCACGCGTCGCCTGGACTCGGAGGAGAAGGCGCCGCCTGCGCCTGGAAGGTCGCGATGCCGCCGCGCGCGCTATCTCCTCGAACTGGAGGAGCATCGGAGATCGTTAAGGGCGGAGGAGCGCGTGCCTGGGGGCTTGGGGGCAGAGGTTGGTGGGCGATGCGGGCTTGCGCCGCCCCATGGGCACTGGTGGGCGATGCCGGCTTGCTTGGGGGCTCATCGCGCCTGGGGGCTTGGCGAAGGGAGGCATGCAGGGCGCGGTGGGACTGGATCTGGAGACCACGCCATATTCTGTATGGCTGCAGCGAGCTCGCGCTGGGGGAGAAACTCGCCGTCGTCACCGTCTGTAGATCTGGAGAGTGGATTGGTCTGGATCTGACATCTGAATCTGCAACAGGACCTGTGACTCTACACTATAGTGTAGAGTCACAGGTCCTGTTGCATTTTTCCTCGAACACAGGAGCAAGGACTTAGGGATCCAGCCGAGCAAAAATTTGGGTTTCTTCGGAAACCCTAGAACCTCTCTAACATAAGCCGATCTTCAACAATACATGAAAATAATCTTTAAAAACAATCAAATCTCGAACAAGACAAAGAATAAATCTCAATAACAAATCCTCGAGAATCGACCTGCTCTGATACCATGTTATAAAATCGGAAGCGACAGCGGGATTTAACGTGGAACCCTACTCCGTGAGGAGCGGGATGAAACCACGGGAGAAGCCCTCAAAGGGGCGTCTTTCTATTAACTTTCTCAAGAGATACAGGAGGTCTGGGGCTCCTTATATAACCTCGCCAGAGCCTCAAAGTCCCATTGCTGGTCCATGTGGGACTAAACACTGGATGGGGGTAAATGGATCTTCTCCAGGATCCATTTACCCTGCTACAACTCAATAGGCGCACAACCACATACTCCAACAAGCCCTTTCAGAGATGGAGCATATGTACACATGTTTTGGCGGGCCAGAGTACTCTAACAAGGAGACTCCTTTCAGTTGCAGTGACTCTGACAGGTGCAATACAGAGCATGTACTCTCCGACGAGGAGATTCATTTAACTCACACTCCAGCCCGTTTGTCCTCCTCACCTGCATGGCATGAGAAGCAACGTCCCTGATAGCAGCGGACAGTTGTGTGCGTTGATTTGATATTATCCGTAGTGTCCTGTAGCGTGAGTTGAGATTTCTTTCTGTTTTTCCAAGTTGAGCATTGCATGCTCCATCTCGAGGGGGAGTGTTGGAGTATTTGGTTGTGCACCTCTTATATTGTAGATGGGTAAATGGATCTCTTCAGGATCCATTTACCTCATCCAGAGTTTAGTCCCACATCTACCATTTTGGAGATGCTGAGACTCAGTGGGGGCTATATATAGACCCTCGCACCCATTGTATTCAAATGAGAAAAAGCAATGAAGCGTATGGCCCTTTGAGGCCTTCTCCTGTGGTTTCATCCCGCTCCTTACGGAGTAGGGTTCCACGTAAAATCTTGTTCTTCATGTTTTATCTTTATTTCTCTGATTACCGCTTCTGCATTTCTATTTTCTAACAGTTACAAATAGAAATAGAGAACAAGAAAATAAACTAAAAGGAGAAAAGCAATGTTGAACATGATCTAAGCTAAGGCTGTGGCCCAACATAAAGTAGGGAAGGCTAAGGCTGTGGCCCAACATAAAGTAGGGAAGCAGAGAGTCCTTCTAAGAAATGGTATGGCCCAACTTGAAGTAGGGAAGCAAAGAGTTCATGTAGACAACCTAACTTCTAGTGGAAGAAGGCTTGAAGTTTTATAACATAACCATAGCAATCCTTGACAAGATAGTATAAAGAACAAATTTATTCTTCACATGGGTTCTTTAAGAAGTTCAAGATTCATATGATGTTTGATCTATGTTTATGTGCTTATGTTGAAGTTTGAGGTTGGACGATGGACATTGTTGTTAATTTATTTTTGAGAGGAGAGATGGTGTGACATCGAGAGGCGTCCACCCAGAAATCTATATATATTCGCATTATTGAACAAAATGTAGTTACAAGGACCAAAGGTTCCGAAGGATTTGATGTTAGATTTGCCGCTCTATAAATATTGAAATTTGAGAAAACGTGTTGAACAACCATCTGGTAAATCAATAAAAAACTGTTTTATATTTAAGTTTGTATTTCCATGTGTTTGTTAAGAACAGTAATGGAGTCGTACACATTATCATTAGAACTTTATTTTTCCTTATAAAATGATATAGGTATGTACATGCATTAATGTATGTATATTTTTGTTGAGGAAAAAGAGGGTAAGACGTTGAGAAGATGCCTACCTGATACTTCTATATACTTATATATGTGTGTGCATATGTCTATATGCATATACTTGAATTGAAGTTCGAGGTTGAACATTAGACGTTGATGTTAGACTATTATTTGAGAGGAGAAAGGATGTGACGTCAAGAGGTTCCCACCCAGAAACCTCTATATATTCTCATTATTGAACAAAACGTAGTTCCAAGGACCAAAGGGTTCGAAGGCTTTGATGTTAGATTTGCAGCTCTATAAATATTAAATTTTAAGAAAATTTCTTTAATGACCTTCTGGGATATCAATAAAAAAGTGCTTTATATTTAAGTTTTTATTTCCATGTGTTTGTTAAGAGCAGTAATGGAGTCGCGCACATTATCATGAGAATTTTAAAGTACATATTTTTCATTCTAAAACTATTATTCATGTATATGCATTAATGTATGCTATTCTTTTTAGGAAAAAGAGGGTAAGAGGTTGAGAAGACGCCTCCTGAGACTTCTATATATTTAAGTATCTGTATGTATATATTTATGTTATATATTTATATGCAGGGACGGACCCACCTATCTTTGAGACCAGGCATGTGCCCCTCCCCACCCCCCACCCCCCCCACCCTTTCCATTTTGCAATACCAATTGAAGCCCACCTTGTCAAAATCCGACAATCCATTTGGTTTATCTAATGATGCCCCCTTGTTTAAAAAAATATTGAATCAATACAAGTGCTCCTCCCAAATTCAAATACTAAATGTTTATCTCCTCTACCACACCTCTAAAGTTAATGCACGATTGTTGAGTTTCTTGAATAATTTCCTAAAAAGTTGCAGACTTTAGGTAGACAATAATCGGATAAATGGGGAGTGTAGAAATACATTAAATATAACCTTCATTTTTGTTATGTTGATTTGAAAAATAAGAAAGGAAAAATATCAAGATAGTGACATAATATAAGATGTAGTCATAATGTGATCATTTTTTTTCGTGATAATTATCTCGAGTTTATGTCGGGATAAGAGGACCTCGTCCCATATCCAAATAAAACCTTATCTAAGGAAAAACTCCCTTATCCCTATTTGGATTTTCTTCTCTCCACTTAATGGAGAATGATTGCCGTAATTGTTAAATTAATTTCTCAATTCCTTTCCATAATAAAATCACTACAACAAAATTATCCATGACTTCTAATTTGTTAAATCTTTGTGGATTTTTTCTTTCGATGTTAAATTTATTATAAAAATGAATATTATTCATAGATAAACTATCCTTTGTTCTTATAATTAGTAGTAAATTTAAATTCATTGCTAAAGATTCATAAAATGGTGATCGATATACTTACTTTTTCATTAATTTTTTTATTAGTTCTAAAAATCAAACATACTTTTGAAATGAAAAATAATCTTGTTATATATTTTACAGGGAAGATTTCTTTCATTATTTCAAAGCGATTCTCAAATATATTTTGATTTTTTATTTATAACTTCCACATGTTTAAATTTTGTTATACATATGAATGTAAAAAGTAGGGATAATAATATCACTTTATTACATTTAATAACATTGTAAAATACATCTAAACTCTAGACATAAGGATGAAAAGAACCTGTAATTGACATAATTTTTATATGGTTGCATTTCACGTGTCATAATTTATGGTATTTTTTTGGAAAATAATGCAAATTGCAGATGCAATAATTATACATTTTTTACTTTGATTTACATGCGATTTTTATAAGTACAACAGACATTTTTTATTTTTAAAAAATTAGCAAACATCTTAAACGTATATATAACAGTGCCCTAGGCCCCTACCTAATATAAAATTCTGGGTCCTCCACTGTTTATATGCTCATTTATTTTGGCCAATATATGGTTCCAATGGCAAAAACAACCTTTGGGGAAAATGAGGTAAATCTGCTTTTTAGACAGATCCAAAGTGGCTTGACCCATGCTAAATCTCACGTAGTGGGAGTTTTATGCCCTGGGTTGTGTTTACATGCACGTGTTTGGCATGGGAGCTTATGCACCAGGTTGCACTTTACATGCATGTGTTATGGACTTTGAAAGTTGATTGACGAAGATGTGTGTGTTTTTAGCATTATCAAAAGGATCTCAGAATCAAATCTTCACGTCTTTGATTTAATTAGTTGCTTTTACTAGAAGGTGTTCCACTTACCTTAAAAGTGGTTTCATTGGTGTGCTGACTTGATGTAGGAGATTAGTTGTAGCTCATTTTTTAAAAGGCTGAAGCCATTTCAAGGTGTACTGACAATCTAACCCTATCTGTTTCAAGCATGCTATTCATTTTGGATACTTGCATAGTTAAGAAGTTGCCGATTGTATGCTTTGTGTGCTGATTTTGAACAGTTATACTAATATTTCTTCCATAATGTCTTTTCTATGTTAGGTTTGTCAACCAAAAGGATGTCATGGTTATGGTTCAGCAGCTGATATATGGAGTCTTGGATGCACCGTACTAGAGATGTTAACTCGAAAACTCCCTTACCCTCATCTAGAGTGGGTATGTAATTTAAGCTTATTGTATCTGATTTGATTTTCATCGAGTATTCCATATTCAAACTGCAAACAGTAAACTTTGTTGCAAAATGATACATGGATCAAGATTATGTAGCTCACGAGGCATATTATAATAAGCCAGACATACTCCCACATGGAAAACTCACAAGAAGAGTGGGTTATGTGAATGGATAATTGCTAGTTGACAACTTAGGTTTAAGCATTTATTTTGGTTTCCATTGAGTCTAATTGGGCTCAAAATTAATAGTGGGAAGGGCTAGTTCATTAATAAACGGGCTAAGTCTAGTTCATGGCTCTGCAAATGGTTTGATATCCGAGAGGTAGAGCTATCCCTATAAAGATATATGAGGAAAAAAACTTCCTAGCATGCATTTACTACTATTATATCTCAATGGAACGTTTTGAATACTAGTGGGGAAGATGGGGATGTATGGACACAGCCATGGTACCACATAGAAACACACGTGTATCATCAAAGTGGAGGATTATTACTTGACAACTCTACCGTAAAGCATTTTGAGTGGTTGTCATTTTGTCTGATGTGGAGCTCAAACTAAAATGAGTTATCCATGTTAGTTTTCCTTGATGACATTGGTCTAGGTCTGGGCACCATATTACATATTTGAGGAGACGCTTAGAGATCAAGAAATAATCTTATTGAGCATTAAGTACAGAATCATTTATAAGCCCACACCTCTTAATACTCTCTCTCTCTTAGAAATGTGAACTGGAGATTAAATTCTAATATTTAATGTTTAGATGGATACATAAAAGACCCCCTTGTGCTCATTATCAAGTTGGAGTGTACAGTAAGTATTTGGCTCAAGAGTTTACAACCCCCATCAATAAATATAAATATAATTGTAACCATTGACTTCCTCATCATCAAAGCTTCAAGGGGCAAAGGTAGGCAAGCATGTTCGAGAGTAAACGGTCATGATGAGTATTGGCCCTTTGTAATAACTTCATTTTTAAGTTGTCATATTGATAATAATAAACTGTTTTACTCATGTCAATGTTGAATTGAGGAGGATGCAAGGTGACTGTACTCCCTGAGGGAAGAGTAGTTTTTTTCAAATAAACTGAAACAACATTTTCAGTGATTTATATCTTGTTCTATGGTGTCTTAAAATATGGTGCTATACAACAAAGTTTTTTCTGTTTGAATAAGCTATGCAACAAAGCTTGTGCAATCAATTTCAAGGAGTTCCAGTTTTCTATTTTTTTTGCCATGTCAACAAGTCTTATTCAATGTAATAAAATTCTTTGTAATTTAGTAGTTATTCATACTAAAGCACTTAATTTTGGTTAATGAAGAGCTGCATTTCCTAAAAGCCCTGCATTTTTGAGCTAAGCACTTCATTACTAAATTTCTTCTTTTATGTATCTGATTGTGAGATGTGATCAACATAATTGGTTCAAACCAGATGCAAGCTCTATTTAAGATTGGTCGTGGAGAAAAGCCGGAGATTCCTGAATATTTATCAAGTGATGCTCGTGATTTTATCTGCCTGTGTGTTCAAGTTAACCCAAATGATAGACCAGATGCTGGGAAGCTATTGGATCACCCTTTTGTAAGGAGGCAGTATTCAAATGGGGCTGCCTTGGGTTTGGACTTTTCATCACATGGAAGACGAGTATAATCACCCTAAGCTGTTGGTTCATGATCAAGTGAGTATTGCATAATCATTATTTATGGTTTAATTTATCGGGTGCTTTTTTCTGTTTAACTTGTATTTTAAATTTCCTAGTGTACATTATTCAGAAAAACAAATCTTTTAATGTGTGCACACACCCATCAGATACGTCATACTTGCATTGAGTACTCTCCTTTCTGCATTTGGTTGAACGGAATGAATTTGCTATATTCCTAAGAGAACTTGTCCTGGTCATTTAAGCAGAAGAATCAGGATGAGTATACATGAAATGCCACTACTTGGGGAGAAAGCAAGCCAAAAAGAAAAAAAACATACCAAACCATGGTTTTGAATAATTCGGGATTGGCTTAAATGATGAGTGATATAATTTTGCAGAAAGCAAAAAGTTTATTGCTAAAGATTAGTGATCATCCAGATTCACATGATAAACAATATTATTGGATATCCTTAGCTCCCCTTAATATAAATCATGCTTAGCTTAGAATTACAACAGTGGAATGCCTTTCTAGAAGTGCTTTGATGAAGATACCATTCGCCGCATCTTTTGAGCAAACATGAGTGGTATGTATTAATGCATTTTGGATCATGTATCATGTGTAATGGAAATCCACTTCAATGTGCTAGTACTTTTGTGGAAGAGAAAATTGTTTGCAATGAACTAGGCAACTTTGTTATTGCAATGGATCTCCATAGGTCTATCTGTGGCCATGCTTATATCAATAAAGATAGAATATACCCACATCAGTTAGCAGTATCTCGAGTTGTGGATAATTTCTCCAATTTTATGTTGGTGTCAAGGACATTTTGCTTCTTACTCTTTAATGGTATAAAGTTCCCACCGACATATATGAAAAAAAATCTAAAATAGACTTCATGTCCTTGGGATATCCAACATAATTTGTGTATGTATGTGTCAAGTTGTTCACTTTTGCCAAATCAATCCCTTGCCTGGGTATGACTTAAGATGTTTCAACAATATTGTGTTTGTTTTTCCTCCTAATGAATTCACAGAAAGTCATTCGAAGAACCAGCTACCTTGCAGAAAGCAAGGCTATATATGATCTTGTAACTTAGCATGTTTCAAATTTCATTCAAAAGACTTGTATTATTTGGCCTTGACATCCTTATCATCCATATCATGTTGGAGCACAATGAGCCGATAGGAGAGATTGGTTTTGTACTAAGCATTCTTGTCTGCTAGAGATCGATAAAACTTAACGCTATCACAACCTTTTGTACCTCAAGTTTCCCAAGTATTTCATTACAAACTATTTTACTGGAATTTTCTCCATGGTAATAATCTCTTTGCCCCTTATCCTGAGTTAGGATGATTCCATTCACATAAAAAAGTGATATAATGACACTTTTTACGATTGCATGTAATAATCAAGAGTGATATGTCAAGGATTTATAAACTCCAAACTTCTATAGTACTTTGGAGTACTTTTGAAACTATGCTTATGGACTTTACTTTAGGGCATATGTTACCTTCCATAATAAATATACCTTACGCTCCCCAATATGCTTAAATGTAAGAGGTCGAGCAACATATATATACTTAATCTTCAAGGTCATTACAAAGGAAGGCATTTTTTTGACATATAACTAAAGCAATGGTATATCCTTAACAATGATTGATATAAGGTGGTAATTGTCCATAGGAAGCCAGCTACACGTCTCCTTTTTCAATATGCCACTATCAATGACGTCATAACCACACCCTCCAACAAATGACGACCTGGGATAAAAGTTGTCTAAGAATGCATATTAAGAGTGTCCAGAACACCCCTGAGTCAGCTGGCCAGCACCTTCGCCACGATAAGGTAAGTAGCAGTGGGCAAAGCTATAGGTCTGAACTCGTCAACATGTTTTACACCGTCCTTTGTCGGTAGCAAGAAGTGCATGGATATGTTGAACTTTTCTAGGCCCTGGTTCACATCTCTAGACCCTAAGATCAACTTCAATCTCCTTAACCTTATCCAAGAACTCCTTGTAGAAGAAGACTGGTAAGCCATCAAGCATCGGTCACCCATCTGCATTAAGATCGAAGACCTCCCTACAAACCTCCTCCCTAGTGAACTCAGAGACAAGCATCTCCCATTAATCGACAAGCATCTCGCGTTAATCAGGCCTTAAGGACAGTGCTCCATTCCCTAATCACCTGGCCCCTGAGGACGTCGCCCTCCTACTGAAATCCCAAAAATGCTTCACAATTGCAGCACCCATCACCCCATCCCCCTGAATCCTCTCTCCCTTCACCTGCAAGTCGTGTATCAGATTCATCATCTTCCTTCCACTAGCCCTACATGAAAGAATTTTTTGTTTGCATCATCCTCTTTTACTTAGTTATGTCTGGTGACGCCACTCCACATCCTTCTGCTTGTCTTCCTTGGCCACAGTCTTCTGGTGCTCACCCCTAGCCTACAGCTCCTCTTGGCTAAGATCACGCTTATCCTCTATACCATCTAATCTTGCAATCTACTTCACAAAAATGTCTCACTGCTCACTCCTACTCCGACGCACCTCCTTCACGTGCTTCATCAACAACTCTCGCAAACCCACAATCTTCTGGGTCAACCTCTGTGTAGCTGACCCCTCCACCTGTACGGATCCCTAGAAGTCCGCAACCATCTCCCTGAAACCTTCATATAGCAACCAGACTCTTTCAAACATGAACACCGATCGAGGAATTGTCCCTTCACCTAACTCCTTGCAGATAGGAGTATGATCCGAACTCGATCTATAAAGGACTCGTGCCGTACATAAAGGGAACATCTCCAACAACTCTACAGATGCCAAGAAACGATCCAATCAGAAGCCAAGTGAATCTCCCATTTGTTGCACCCAAAACCTCCAATGTTCGCTCTCCCACAAAATCCATGAAGTCTTCCAACCCCAGATCCCGCCCCCCTCGGTCTTCCGGATGATCTGATGCAAGCAACATCACATTAAAATCTTTGCTAATAAGTCAAGGGATGTTCTGAAAATCCCTTCTCGTTTCTCTCAACTCCTCCCATAAGACGGGGTCACATGTAATCTCAGAATCTTCGTACCCCGAACTAAAAATCAGATGGCCTGCCCCAGTCTTGTGTTCCAACAACAAAAAAAGAAACAAATCTACAGCCCACTCTTTCTTCCAAAGCAGTAAGCATATCTCCACCACTCCACCTGCACTCCCCACTATTGGTACTGCTCTGAACTTCGACAATCGATGGCTTTCCGTCAATCTCGAAAGAAACTAATCCCAATTAGCAATCTTCAGCTCTTGCAAGAATGCCACATCAACACGTCAAGAACTCAAAAGACCTCCAACATACTTCTCTTCTCTCTATCCCTCAACCCCCTTACATTCCAACTTACAATCGTCATGACCGACTCAGAGGGTTACCAACGAATATCACAACCCAAAGACACTCCGCAACCCATGTGTGAATGTCAAACATTGCACTCTTGTCACATTCCTTCAGCTTCACGATTCCCATTGCACCCTTCATAATCGGCTTCTCAACCAGGTTGTCCCCATCCTTATTAGTGTAGACCATCCTCACAACCCGATCCTTCAGCTCCTGCTCCATCTACATCTGAGCTTCCATCTTCCTTATCATATGCAAAAAGAAGAGAATCAGATTTCCCCAACTCTTTTGACCAACTTCCCCCAACGCCAGCCTCCTCTCCCTACCAACCCTCTCAACCTCCAAGATACACTTCTCTACCTTCCTACGATGTCCCGGGACAGCAGCCCCGGTATCTCGTTCTCCAAAACCTCCCCTTCATTCCGCTCCTTCACTCTCGCACCCAACTACGGCTCTCCCAACCCAACTTCCCTACCCCCTACAGCCTCAACAACAACCCTTCAATCTCATTACCGTCCTGACCGAGAAGCTCCATTGAGACAGTCCCCTCACCCGGGGAGCAAATCAAAGAGGGACCCCCCTCCCCCGACCCTGCCCTACCCTAGATCTGAGAGCTCTAACATAAGCCCAGATGGAAACTAAGGTGTTCCCGAATGGGGGCTCCCGAAAACCCAGTTACGACATGCGGATCCAGGAATAAAGGATCCGAAGCACCAGGGATGCCCTCTTCGACAATCGGACTCTTAGTTAACGGAGCCTCAAAGCTACAATTCGACACATCCTCCCCATTACTAATAATCGGGTCCGAGACTCGAGCCGATGCGAAAGACCCCCCTTGCAAAAAATTGCCTCTATAAAATAATCTCGCCTCAATTAGGAAGAATCGGGTGTTTCCCCAAATTAGAGCTCCCTCCCGATAAGCTCGGAGATTACCCACGTGGATCTCACGCAGGAAGCGCAGGAAATGATCGATCACTCTGGAAATCGTGCATGATCCGGAACGAGCTGATCACCGGAGTTGTCGTCGCACCTCTATTCGACAGACGGCAGCCTTCCAACCAACCTGCAGCCACCTTCGGCCCACCCACCAGTATAACATGTGGGAGCTGTGGTTGTTGGAGATGGATTTCATGGGCCATGTTATCTTGGGAGTATGGATATCTATAGACCCTACAAAGGTGGATGCAATAGTCAGCTAGGAGCGGCTAAATAATGAGACAGAAATCTGTAGCTTTTTGTGTCTAACATGACACTATCACAGATTAGCTTTCTCTTTTTGTCACACCCCTCACCTAACTCACGAAGAAAGAATCTGCTTCTGTTTGGTCAATTGAGTGCCAGTGGCACTTTAGAACGCTAAAAAGAGAATTGATGTCTGCTTGGATTTAGGTGAGTCTGTCAGGTATAGATTGGTTTGCAGTTAACGCAGATTGATGCCTCTAAAAAAAGGCTTCAAGCAGTACCAATGCAGAATGGTCAGATGGTTGCCTACGCCTCTAAGCAACTAAAACTGCATGAACAGAACTATACCACACGACATGAAGCTCACAAGGTAGTCTTTTTTGTTGTCTACCACCGATTCTGTACAGACCTGAGGGGAAACCTAGTCACGTGGAGGAGCAAGAAACAAGTAGTTGTTTCTCACTCTAGTGCAGGGAGCGAATGCATGGTGATGGCCTAAACCTCCACAGAGATGCAGAGCTAACGAATAGAGGTAAGGTGTGACAATACAGTTGCTTTGCATATAGCAAACAATCCTATGTCTCATCAGCATACCAATCATATGGAGGTTGACTAGTAGTCTAGCACTTAATTAAAAACATCATTCTGAGGCCGTTTCAGACATCTTGTTTTTTAGATAAGTTGACAAATATATTTGCCACAACACTCCTAAGGACTTTTTTCAAGCAAAGTTGTGACAAGATGAACATCGAGGATATCTATGTGCCATTTTGCTTGAGGGGGGAGGGGGTTTACGGTTCTAGTCCTTCAGAGGTATATATGTGCCATTTTGCTTTTCTCTATTTGTTGGGAAAAACGAACAAGATGTTTATTCCATGAAACCTAGGCTCTCTTATATAGGAGAGTAGCCTATGGGTAAATTACATAAAGCATACAGCTGAAAATGAAAAATAACTGAGAGACACACAGAAAACTAATATATACGTTAACACTCCCTCTCAAGATGGAGCATAGATATCAATCATGCTCAGCTTGGACGCACACTTTTGGAATGGGCCTCGTAGTAATACCTTGGTGAATATATCAGCAGTTTGATTTTCTGAGGTGACATGAGATGTAGCAATGAACCCCTTCTGAATCATGTCACATGTGAAGTGACAGTCAACCTCAATATGCTTGGTCCGCTCATGGAATGTTGGATTGTTTGCAATGAACAAGGCTGCCTGATTATCACATTCTAAGTCCATAGGAAGTGGTACATCTAGACATAGGTCTGTAAGTACAGCCTTTACCCACATCATCTCTGTGCTAGCCTGGGCCATAACCCTGTATTCGGATTCAACACTAGATCTGGCTACCACAGTCTGTTTCTTGCTCCTCCATGAGACTAGGGAACCTCCAACGTAGACTGCAAACCCCGATGTGGACTTCCTATCCTTGGGACAACTTGCATAGTCTGCATCCGCACATGCTGAGATAGAGATCCCCTTTCCCTTCTTGAATAACAAACCTGCACCTGGAGAAGATTTGAGGTATCTAAGTATCATATGTATGGTATCCATATGAACCTGACGTGGTTGCTCCATGAACTGGCTCACACGATTCACTGCAAAGGATATATCGGGCCTAGTGATCATGACATACAATAGTTTGCCTACCAGTTCTCTGTATCTTCTCCTGTCCACCTCCTCTGTGTCATCATCATATAGCTTCATGTTGGGGTCCATTGGTGTCGTAGCAGGCCGACACCCAAGCATACTTGTTTCGCTCAACAGTTCCGTAACATATTTCCTCTGCGACATTACTAATCCATACAGATTTCTAGCGAATTCCAGCCCCAGGAAATATCTAAGGACTCCAAGATCCTTAGTGACAAATTCGCTCCCCAGCTTCTCTTTCGCCTGCTTTATGCCTTGCTCATCATCTCCTGTAATCAAGATGTCATCTACGTAAACCATAATTGCAACAATACTTCTTGAAGTCTTTTGTACAAACAAGGAATGATCAACATTGGAGCGTTTGTATCCCTGTTTTTCAAAGAGGTCTGAGAGCTTCTGAAACCATGCTCTGGGGCTCTGCTTAAGGCCATAGATAGCCTTATGAAGTCTGCACACCTTGGAACACTCCCCCTCAACAGCAAAACCGGGTGGCTGTTGCATGTAGACTTCCTCCTGTAGGTCTCCATATAAGAACGCGTTCTTCACATCCAACTGATACAACGGCCATTCTCGACTAACTGCGACTGACAGCAAGATCCGTAGAGTGGAATAACGGGCTACTGGCGAGAATGTATCAAGATAATCCACCTCGTATGTCTGTGTAAAGCCACGTCCAACAAGGCGGGCCTTGTATCTGTCAATACTGCCATCTGCATTTTGTTTCACCGTAAAGACCCACTTGCAGCTCATCGGGGTCACATCTGGAGGTATAGGAACTAGACTCCAAGTTCCCCTGGATTGGAGTACCGCCATTTCCTCCTCCATTGCTAGACGCCATCTACGATCCTGCAGAGCATCTTGATAATTCCGTGGAATATCTACAGCTGACAAGGCCACCACAAAGTTCCTGAAATCCCCAGATAGTCTCTCAAATGACACAGAGGCTACCAATGGATATGTAACGCAGCTCCTCTTCGATTTGCGTAGAGCAATAGGAACATCTAAATCAGTTGTGTCCTCATCTGGCCCCTACAACATATCCTGCTCAGAAATGTCATTAGATCCATCAAAAGAAGTATCTTCAGTACATACCATAGGCGAGCTAGGAGATGAGTCATGACCATGAGCTGGAGGAGGCCTGCGGCTATGGAATGGTAGTGGTGAAACAGGGATCGATGGTGGTGGTGGTAGTGGTGGTGATGGTGGTAACGGTGCTGGAGGTGGTGGTGTCATGTATATAGCGTCGGTAGTCAATGGAGGTAGCTGTTGATCACCTGAAGATGAAAAATACATTACCGATTCAAAAAATGTAACATCTGCACTGACCATATACCGCCTACGCAAAGGATCAAAACACTTGTACCCCTTTTGAGTTCTGGAGTACCCAACAAACACACACTTGACAGTCCTAGAAGAGAGCTTGTCAATACCAGGAGACAACTGGTGGACAAAGGCAACTGAACCAAACACATGGGGAGTAAGGGAAAATAGATCCTTCCCAGGATATATAAGGGAAAAAGGAATTTGTTCATCCAAGACAGAGGACGGCATACGGTTAATTAGGTAACATGTTGTGAGAACCGCGTCACCCCAGTAAGAATAAGGAACATGACTCTGTATAAGAAGTTATCTTGTGACATCTAGTAGGTGGCGATGTTTCCTTTCAGCAATCCCATTTTGTTGAGAGGTATAAGCACAGGATGTTTGATGGATAATCCCTTTTGAGGAGTAATAGTTGGCTAGGACATGAGTACACAGTTGTAGGGCATTATCACTTCTTACAAACTTCACAGATGTAGAGAAAACATTTTGAATTTCATTCAGAAAATGGATAATAATATTGCCTGCTTCAGATTTATTTTTCATCAAAAATACCCATGACACATGAGAGAAGTCATCCACAATAACTATATAAAACCTGTGTCCCTGATGATCAGGTACACGACTCGGACCCAGATATCAACATGAAATAACTCAAACTTGGAGGTACTACTCCGACCTGGACGACTGGGAAAGGTAGACCTGTGATGCTTTCCCAACTGACAAGCCTCACATTGGATAGATGTGTGAGGAAGACCCTGGGGTAACATATGACGCAACTTCTGAAGCAGTAGATGCCCAAAGCGCATATGCCACAGCAAAGGAGATACTGGTCCAGTGGGAAGGGATGAGGTTCCAGCGAATGGAGTCTGATTTAGGCGATAGAGGCCTCCTTGCTCATAGCCACGACCAATCACGTTTCCCGTACGGATGTCCTGAAAAATAAGAGAAGATGGATCAAAAATTGCCCGACATTGTAAATCCTTCGTAATCTGACTGATTGATAACAAATTCATTGAAAGATCAGGAGCATGTAGCACATTCTTGAGCTGCATAGAAGATGTCAGTCTAATCTCCCCTGACCAGTGATAGGAGAATGTGTACCATTGACAATGACCACTGTTCGGCCTGGAGGATTCTGAGAATATCCTGTAAGTAAACTCTGATCGCCACATAGATGATGTGTGGCGCTCGAGTTCATAATCCACGGTAATGTATCTGATCTACTACTGGTAAATGCAAGTATGCTACCTGAAGCACTGGTAGACGCGGAGGCAGAAGCAGCAACATCAGATTGACTCTCAGTAGTAGGTGCTGGGCCAGATGGAGGAATAATGCCCCTTAGACGGGCAACTAGATCATCGAACCGCTGATCCAAAGTGGCAGCAGATGGAGGCTCTATCTGCTCAGCGACCCGTGCAGATGCAGGAAATCCATGCTTCGAGTAGCATGTGTCTTCATTGTGTCCAACGCGATGACAATAGGTACATGTCGGCCGAGTGCGGCCTCCTCTGCCACGAAGTCCACGTCCACGGGTCTGATGATGAAATCCGCGACCCCTATTGGCGGCCATGGCTGAAGTATTCTGATTCGTGGCCGTGGAGGGAACGGTGATGCGGCTCAGTCTATGGAAGGCTTCCTCCATGGGAGGAATAGTAGAATCAGCCAAGATCTGGGATCGTGCCGCCTCATACTCTGGATCAAGTGCAGCAAGAAACACGCCCACCATAGTCGCATTCCGATACGTCTTCTGTTGTTCTGGCGTGGCTGTCAGAGGCATGAAGCTGTAGAGCTTCTCGAACATCCCTCTCAGGGATGTGTAGAGTGAATGTAGAGGGCGACCATTCTGTTTTATAGTGAATATATCATGCTGGAGTTGCAGGATCTTTGTCTCATTCTTTGCCTGAGAATATATGGCCGCCAGGATGTCCCACATTTCTTTGGCCGTGGGCTGATGTCGAATGTCATTGGCAATCTCAATCGCCAACGTACCAGATAGCCAAACTTTGGCATATGCATCATCGGCCTCCCACGAGGCATTGGCTCCAGTCTTCTCAGCAGGCTCTGGTTCGGTAAGAATATGCTTCTTACCTGTAGACTTCATCATGCTCATGAACTGCATCGCCCACAGTTCATAGTTTGTACCGTCCATCTTTACAATCGGCGCTGGACCACGAAAGGCGCCAATGGATGGGATATCCGCCTTGCTTTCTGACATACTGGAGACTGAAGACTGGAGCGATTAACTGAATATGAGATTCGTCTACAATGACATAGACGGATTTAGTTGCATGTGTAGACCTCAAGCAACTAAACCCATGTAGATGAGGGTGTGCGCTTTAGGGCTTAGCACACACGCACGCGTACAGGAAGCACGCGCAGACGCAGTCGCGTGCAACTGGAGAAGCACGCACAGTCGCTCGCGTGGAGAAGCACGCGCAGTCACGCGCACAGGCGCAGTAGCGCGTGGAGGAGCACGCGCACGCACAGTCGCGCGTGGAAGAGTACGCGCACAGGCGCAGTTGCGCGTGGAGGAGCACGCGAAGATGCTGGCGGAGGCGCGGCGAGGCGGAGGCGCTGGCGAGGGCGCCGGCGATAGAGAGAGAGGCTTGCGGGTGGGGTAGGGTTAGGGTTTCGAGAACTCCGGTCTAGGACCGTCGCTCTGATATCATGTTGGGAAAAACGAAGAAGATGTTTATTCCATGAGCCCTAGGCTCTCTTATATAGGAGAGTAGCCTATGGGTAAATTACATAAAGCATACAACTGAAAATGAAAAATAACTGAGAGACACACAGAAAACTAATATATACGTTAACTCTATTCATTTCAATTCTAGCATCTCTATATATAGAGAATTGGGCTATCTTTTAATATATTAAAGTATTCCCTTTTACAATAAGTAAATGTACTTAGCCTTCTCCCACTATAAGTAGGGTCCGGCTACATGGATTCTTGCTCAAATCCATGATGAAAGATTCGACTATTTTTTATGTTGCCAGTCGACTACCTAACGCAACTCCTGCAAGAGTGGGATTTGAACCCCGATCTTTTTTGTGGTAGACACATTGTACTACCACTAGACCATTAAGTGGGTACAGAGTATTCTCTTTTACAATCACATACTAAAATCGGATCCCTCCACAAGATCCGAATGTTACATTATGGTGACAAAATAACAAAATTTCATATTATGGTGAATTAAGAGGGCACAGACCACATTGAAAATGTCCCTATTTTCCTCTCAACAAGCCACTTTGTTTAGACTTCAGGAATGTGGTATACATATGCATGCAGACAGGTCACCACTTAGCGAGCAAGCGATAGGTATATCAGGAGCATATGCAGTTCTGTACAGTTTTTTTTTAATTTTTATTTTACAAATAAAAATAATATAACTATATAGCATATGCAGTTCTATACAGTTTTTTTAAATTTTTATTTTACAAATAAAAATAATATAACTATATATGACTTTTGAGTTTATGTAATGAAAGTGGAGTTAACGAAAAAAGATAAACATTTCAGTAGGATTAAATCTGGGAGTAGAAGAACCAGTAGTATTATACGGTGTCACTAGTTACCTAAACATAAAAAAATGGCTGAGCCTTGTCCCACTTTAATTAAGGTTGGCTACATGGATTCTTGTTCAAATCCATGTTGAAAGATCTGACTGTTTTTTACGTTAGATGTTGGCTACCTAATGCAACCCCCACAAGGGGAGATTTGAACCTTGGTCTTTTGAGTGGTAGACACGCTACACTATCACAACACCACTGAAGTGGGTACATTAGTTACCTAAACATCTAACCACAAATTTAATACAAAGACTAATCAGGTCTAAAATATTCTTAGGTGCATTTAAATTTAAAATATTTTACTAATACAGAGTTAGTATCGCGGAAACGTAACCTAAACACGTAGCAATTTCAATAAAAAAAAGCACCTATTCGAATTATAGTACTTACTGTAATTAAATTTCAGAGTATTAAAATACTGTATTAATAAGAAAACACTGTAGTAGTAAGAACTGTTGCAATAAAAAATACCGTAGCAATAAAATATGCAACAGAAAAAAAAATGTAGGAGAGAAAAAACGTAGACGTGTTCAGGAGGAGCTACCCTCCAACAGAGCAGGCACCTCTCAGAAGAAACATCGCAACACAGTAGCATCTCGCAGCAGCAGCGCCTCGTAACCAACATAGCACCTCACAGCAGCAATGCTCACAACCAACACAACACCTCACAGCCAGCCACCTCTACTATGGCAGATGCATGATGGTACGGAGAGAGATGGCGATGATGAGGATTCTCGATGGCTAGGAGAGGTGGTGATGGTAGGAGAGATCTGCGAGATGGTGATAGAGAAGGTAAAGTTTCGGGGAAGTTTTGGAGGGTAAGGGTTAAGGGGGAAAAGGGATCGGATCGGATTACAATAAATGGACCCCAACCGAATCAACGGCATATGCACCCCAATTATGTGCATGGGTGCATATAGGCCCGATTCAAGAGTAGGATTCGGTTTGATATCCGCATAGGCATATGCGGTTGCATTCCTGAACACTTCGTAAATAATTCCAAGAGATATAAATGGATTTCATCGAGTTGCCAAATTCTAAGCCACTATCAGAGACAATAATTTAACAAAAGTTGTAATTGATTTCTGATTCCATAAAATTTCGAATTATTGGGAACAAGTCACCTTAACCATTTAAATGCAAAAGTGCAATGAATAACAGCGGACAACGACTCACAGCTATGAAGTGGTAACTTTTTTGATATTTTCCTAAATAATAAGCCTGCCAATTGAAGATGGCACTTGCAGGTATTTGTGGAATAACAAGTAGGAGTTTCGTCAGAGGTAGGTGACCACAAAAGAATCGCCATTGGCCCATTGGTAACGGAAGGTAATCTCTATATGTAGGCTACAACTGTTGATGGACCTCTTCCTCGTAGCCAGATACAAAAGATAGCAAGTCAATAGATCTGATACCAAGTTGAATGGAATGAAATGGCTTGATTGTTTAGTGTGCCCAAGTCCTCTTTATATAGGAAGAGGATTCAAAGTGAAAAATACAACTACGCCTCTATTGGAGAGGTCGCAAACCAGAAAAGTGAAACAGATTCAGTCATTGTTGCTGCTTAGTTGTGACCAAATGCAACAATAAACAAAACACTATCTCAACACATTCCATGGCAGTCATGCATGTTTTTGTTCTTGGACAACATATACTTTTATCTGGAATTATGATCAGAATGATGTCTATGCATTAGGGTTTATGGAGAAAAGTTCATAGTTTGTCTTTTTGGTACCGGCTCAGTTGGATGAGGTGACAAGCAAGTTAAGACTACTAATAGGACATAAAACATGCCTTACGAAATTCTACAAATTGAATGATAGGCATCTCAGTAGATAAAAAACATACAGCTGAATGATGCAAATTCTACGGATTCCATTTCTTCTTCTCAGACTCATAACTCGATTTCTCTATCTTTTGTGCAGTGTGCATTGTAGGCTGAAAGCAGCAGGTTTGGGTTCGGCACGGATGTCGCTTCAACCCTTATGTATTGGAGGATAAGTAAGCCTATGTTGCCGCCACTTCATCTCAGAACTCAACAAAATGACTGGGTGTGATTGTTGCGCTGACGAGCGTCAATTGATTGTGTGTACATACGGAGGCATGCCATCCGATCCAAGTTATATCTGAAGCTATGGTGACTTGATGAAAATGTCTATAACCCATTTCTATTGGTTTCCAACTTCGCCGATATGGGCTCGGATTGTACGTCTTCTTTTTTGTTGCAGGTTGCTTCTTTATGTATCATGTAGCATCCATGTAAAGTTCAAATAGGTTTCACCCTTTCCCATTGGGTGTCTTAGTATTTTATCCTCTCTGTCTTAATCTGTTTTCATGGAAACAGAAGTGGGTATGCGGGTAGCGATGAGCATCGCTGCTTATCTGGATGTTAGATGGACAAAAGCGTATCGTATGTAGTCTCGGAGCCATGTCTTATGTTATAAGCTTGTCTTATATGTTCATGTAAACCCAAATTACTTTTTTTTGTACGAGATTGTAGAATCCCTTCGGTTGTATTCGCTCAAATTCGGAGGTGAAAAAGATAACTAGTTGCCTTTATGTTTAATCCACAGCCCTTCTGAATTCAGCTCCATTTTAACTTTGCATCTGTGCATAACCTGAATTCACTTGTTCAGGATGGGATATTGTTTTAGATATCTTGTGCGATTGCTCATCGTCGTATGGTAATCAGACGATGCAAACTTCTTGATAGTCGTGGGTCAGTCGTATCACGTATGGCTTGTCATTGTCGTATCAGACTTGTGCGATCTATATAAAGTTTCAAGGAACCATCCTTCTTATTAATAAAAAGAACAAGAGCGCCCCAAGGATATACTAGATTGAACAGAACTCTTGTTTGTTAGTTCTTGAAACTGAATCTTGGGTTTCTTAAGTTGAGTTAGGGTCACTCCATAGCAGGTAAATTTGATTATTTGGAGTCCATAGCAGGTAAAGTGGTAAGAAGTGTTATCAGGTGCTAGATCAACAGTGAATTAGATTTCCCTATGGGTTCGTTTGGTTGCAGGGTTGGGTTAGCCCAACCCGGGGTACCCCTCCTTCCAACCCTCCCAATCCTCCTCACATTTTACTATTCACAGGGGTACCCCAACCCAACCCTACAACCAAACGAACCCTATATATCTGGTGTCTATGCATTTCTTATGAGTGAGATATGCCTTTTTTTCTCCATAGCAGGTAAATTCAATTATACCTGATTTTCAAAAAGTGGACTGCTTCTTATAACAATCTTAAAAAGCATGATATGTGATGGGAGTTACATTCCTATGGTTACATCAAATTATTTGATTTCGTATAAATTAAATTTACAACAATCTGATATTCTTCCATCCCTACGGAACGATCCAAAAAGGCATTCCAAATAATTCTTGCTTCTCATTTAGGTGAGGAGATTGATAATGCACAATTACTCTTTACTATATACTGATTAATCTTTGCGAACTAAATGAATGATTAGCTTTAGAATCAATAAAAGTATGTGTGCTTCTACTAAAAACAATAATGACACTTGAAATGATATCATCGGTTCTTCTGGAGTAATTATAAAAGCTTTCCCTAACATAAATTTCTGTAGATTTCATCTTTCTTGTACATTATTTTTCTTTTACACTCTTGTAGTTTGTGGCTAATAAATCAAGGTATCACAATAATTGTGTTGTTGAGCTGATCTTCATGATTTCTGTGATAATTGCCCAAAGTAGGACAGCTTTACCAAAAGTGTTCATTTGATTACATTGATGACATCTTGTGGACTCTCTACGACGGTCCCTTGGATGATGCTTTCCACAAATAGTGGAAAAGAGGGCTTTTCGTTGTTAGTAGCAAGGTTTTAAAAATCAGATCGGACATTGAACCGGTTAGTCTTTGGTTTGGTTCAATCGGGTCGGGTCATCGGTCCAAACCGATCGGACCAATGTTGATGTCAGCAAGACGTCATCATTTCTATCGACTCAAAAAAATAAGTCGAGTTTAACTTACTGGCGTGATCAGTCGAACCGGTTTTTTGAACGAATAAAATCAGATACATATATTTTAAATATGCATTTATATATCAATGAAATAAGGGTTTAAAATATCAAATCTTTCAATAGAATGACATGATTGTCTATTTTGAGTAAAATTCTATAAAAGATAGTCATATTTTGTAGCAATATATATTAATATAATATTATAATAATTTATTTATAGTTGCTACTAGAAAATTACTCTAAGAAAGCAGTGGCACAAGTTATATTCAAAAAAAAGAGAGGGACATAATTGAAATTGTAAAAGTTAAGAAGGGCACAAGTGATAAAAACCCTATTATTTCATTAGTTAAACTTTTATTTTTTGAAAATATACTAAACCAACAAAATTGAGTCAATTCGGATCAATCCGGTCCAACCACGCGGATCAACCCGGACCAACCACTGATCGGACACTGTTTTATTTTTCTTTTTTAAAAAAATTAATTAAATAAAACTGCCCGAACCGATTTGGTCGAGGCCGGTTCCCGATCCAACCGGTCGGTTCGATCTGATTTTTTAAACCCTGGTTAGTAATCCCCCTAGCGAATTTACTTGCTTGATTTTCTCGAAACCATTGAGTTAATATGTGGAACTGTCTTGAATTTTCAAAGCTTCTTCCGACTTTGTTTTCTAGGTTTTCCATTGTAGTTTATCCACAATCCTCTTCTTTTCTATGATTACATCTTTGTTTTCATGTGCCATTAGTTCCGCCATACGAGTTGTCTCTACTAAAATTTAGCATATTCACTATATCTCGCAGATAAAACCATCGATTTTATATCTAAACGTATTCCCTCCTTGAAATATTTACAAATCTCTTCTTCACATGCCACCTAACCAATTCTCTATGTGGGTTCAGGTGAGTTAAACTGGTAGCAGGTAACTCATTTTTGGGTTTTGGTATTTGGATAACGGGTTGAACTGAGGTTGGGTTAGAAGTGGGTTTATTCTGATATGATTGTATTGAAATTTGAAAAAGTGAGTAGTTATCATGATGTGATTGTATTGAAGTTTGAAAAATTGAGTAGAAGTGGAGTAGTCTATAATTTTTGTATGATATGATGGTATAGTATATTGTTTTCTGATGGAATTGATGACGGGGAATTGATTTATTTACTTTTTTAAAAAGATAAAAAGTAGGGATCACTTAGGAGTGAGAAAATATGGGGTAAGGTTACCCCTCTAGCCGAACGGCACCTTATATTAATATTTGGAGCGCAAAGATAAGAGAGTTGATGTTGAAGGAGTGAAAGAAGGACGTTGATTGAGAGGAGGGATAGTCTATTGAGAGAAAGAGATATATATTAATGCAATTATACATATTTTTTGAGAGGCCTTTAATATAATTTACCGGAAAAGTTCAACCTTTGCAAGGGGTACGACACATAAGGTGGGTCGAGGTTTCATTGAATTCACCCACCTACAAAATGTATATTGCAGTTAAGCTTGAATCTTATGTCGGGAATAGGAATATGCTACTGATGTGTAAAGTCTTGAAAAAATCAACCACCTCGGATCCTACTGTGTATATAGATATTAGATCCAACTCGATGAGGTGAATTCAACGGAACTTAATTCGCCTTTATCGGACGCCTTTTCGAATAATTATGATTTTGAGAGATAAGAGGTTGACGTCCTTTAAGCCATCATTAGCCTTAATCACCATCATCAGTACTAACAGATCTTAATTAAGAATACAAATGATCATTAAGCTTATTGCTCATAGTTAAAGAATGTTGATCATGATTTAGTATATGTTAATCACGATTATGAATAATTAAATGTGATTAGTGCCAATTAATCGTGATTAGCTGTAATGAATAATCATTAGAGAAATCATAGGTTTTGTGATAAGCTTGCACAAAATCATAAGCAAAAAACATAGCCTGTGAAATCATGATATTGAAGGAAACCATGATTTTAGGCAAAGCCATGGGTGGAAACCATGGATTCCAAACCATTATTTTCGGGGTTTGGGAGACTATAAATACCCCACACTTCATTCCATCCACCACCACTCTCGGGGCTAAGGTTGAGAGTTTGAGAGAAGGGGAGGGAGGTAAGGAAGAAGAGCTGGTGAAGCGTTGCCGAGAAGAAGAGGAGAAAGAGGGTTGCACGCTCCTCTCATCGACGACTTCGAGTAGGAGGTAAGTGAGTCTATCTTGATCTAGGGTTTCAAGTTCTTTCAATGTTTTTTCCTATCGCATATAACAGAGATATCTAAGCATAGTCATGCTTGGATGTGGACGATTGTGATGATAGTGAACATGCTTCACTAACCCATGACATGAGACTCGTCAATTCTTCGTTGTATATTGATAGTGTTGATATATGATGTAGAAACCCGAGTAACGTCCTAGTTGGGTGCACGCAGCTAGGCTGCCGGTGAACATATGTGTCACTCACCCATGATGTGAGGCATACCAGTTATACATCATTTCTTATTTTGATTCGTTATTTCAAGTCTTGTTTCGTTCGAGTATCATTTTATAAGAAGAAACTCTATCGAATTTTTCTTTCCAATATAACCCGATGTAAGGGGAAATTCTACCAAAAATTTCCTTCAATTATCACCCGATATAAGGGAAAACTATGCTTATATTTTCCTTGAAATATCACCTGATAAAAGGGAAAATTTTGCCAAAATTTTTCTTGAAATATCCCCTTGATATAAATGAAAACTCTGCCGAAATTACAAGAGATCATGTTCTTCGTGTTTTTCGCCCGTTCTTCGCATTCTTCATGTGTTATTCATGTTCTTGATGTAAAAAAGGATTTCAATCATTTCATCAGATGTTAGTCATCTTATTTGAAAAATGAACCAAAGTAGGTTGCAGTATACACAAGAGGTAACACATTAGATAATCAAATCATACCTCTTGTTGTTGGATTTTCAAGTTAAACTGGATAAAATTAATAGTTATTGTGTTCTTTATTTTGAAGAACGTTCACATGTTTTTTTCTTTATTTATTCTAAAATAATTGTTAAATTAGACTTAGTGAAATGCATCATCCTTGAAGTTGACGTGATAATTGTACGATATTATACTGATACTAGCTAAAAATTTACATGGCATAAATGAGATTTGGTTATAATTTTCATATTATCTTTTACTATAAGAATGACTAAGCAGATAATACTGGTCGGGCATACAACCTGTAGGTTTGTTAGAAGAACATCTGTATTAACATGCCATACTCATGTGGTACATGGTTGCCCCGATTTGTTGAGTGTCCAAAATAAATTATTTGCAATATGTGGTACTCAACTGTCATTTGGCGAGTTGACTGGTTGAAGATGTGGTTGTGTCATGTGGAGGCACGGGTGGTTTAATAGCAGCTAGGTCACGATAACATGTATTTAAAGCTACTAGTATATGTGATTAAAGATTAGCATGTGATTTTAAGTTACCAAGTCCTCGAGAACGGTGTGCTTCCTTGTTTGTCATATTGAGAGTTCGGAACCATGAATAATAAAGAAAAAGAAAATTACCAGGTAGTATTCAAGGATCGGTTGAGGCGACGTGCATTAACCTAAGCTCGATCCTGAAGTGTCCATATCTTCACAGTCGATGAGATGTGAGTGAAGTCACCTAGACTATCCCTCGACATGAAATAGAAGGAATAGGACTTAATCAAATGAGAAGAAATGAAACTTTTCGGTATCATAAGTTTTACTAAACTATATAATTCTTTACTTTTTTCTTCTTCATTACCTAGCACTCATTAATCTTAATCATATGATTTCTAGAAATCCAATAGGTATCGATGAGCCATTGTAAGGACCTTAATCGGTTAGTTAGCCAACCAACATTAGTAGCTTAGAGTATAATATAGTTAGTAGTTTTATAGTGTTCTTTTCCTTCTACTTGATGTACTTGTAAAAGAATATGATAGGACATGATTTCTATGTAATCCTTATTTTGTGAATGAAAAATTGTGAAATGATTTCTCTATGTAGCATTTTATTGCATTCTATTTCTGAATGTTAGTTGCTATTATTAGATAAAGATATTATTGAGTAACTAGATTTGGTAAATAGGAGGATCTGATGATTGGGAACTAGGGTCGTAAAAGATTGGTACTAGAGCCCAATTACTCCAATAGCATATTTAGTAATTAATATCTATTAGCGATATTCAGAAAGTAAATATATGTTAAGATCCTTCTGTATTAATAATTGACTCAAATATGTTACAATTCACAAAATTGCGTCCCCAATGTACATCATGCTAGGTAGGATAATAACTAATCAATTACCTTGATTCATCTCAGATCAGGGCAGATCATGACTTGGCTGTAGAACAGGTATAATGATGGCAATGCTCTAAAAGATGGGGCCAAGACATCAGACATTAAAGTGAAGACTCAATGCTCAAGTTGAGAGACCCGAAGCCTCTAGACCTGTGGATGCTATGGTTGAGGGTTTTGTACACCTTTTGAGGAATAATCTGGTTTACATCCTTCTGTTGAGTTTGTTCCTACCCCAGTTGAAGGAGCAATGGAGAAGGCTCTTCTTAGACATCAAAAATTATTTGACGGTTACCGAAAGAGAAAGATTCCTCTATTAAAAGGTATAAAGACACTTGCTGAGATGAAAATATGGCTTAATGATGTCAGCAAGATGTTGAGAATAATATATGCACTAGCAGGCACTTGGATGCACTTTGTTGACTACTCTCTAGCAGACTGTGCAAGACGATGGTAGAGAGATATTTTCAAAAAACTAGAAGATCTCATTCCATGTTATACCTTTGAAGAAAGGTTCCGAGATCACTTGTGCCCCTTCCATTGGGAAGAATTGAAGAGGGGGGAGTTGGCTTCTTTGACTCAAGGTTCCAAGATTGAGCAAGATTATCATATTCACTTTACCAAGCTAATACGTTACTCCCCAACTTTATAAGCTTCACTACATGAGTGTCTTACCAAATTTATTAGCAGATTTCATAGAGATCTTAGAGAGAAGCAAGCGGATTTTATAGCCACTATTATAGATGAAGAAATGGACATCGCCATTTGTATTGAGATGAAAAGGTATGAAAATCACCAAAGAGGAAGCTTCTAGTTTACTGGAGTACCATCAAAATGCAGGGAGAATTATAACCACATAGACCATCGCTACTGAACAGTTTGCTCCATTATAAGCTCGCCATAGACCTTGGGCTAGGAGTTGTCAGGAAGAGGAGGTTCCTCTAGACCTCCACTATACCCTCGTAATGTAACAGTAGATGCTAGTACCTCTATGGTTGGATTTTCAGCTTAGATTGGAACACATACACGTCATTACTGTCATCAAGAAGGTCACTTTAAGAAAAATTTTCCAACCTCAACTAACAGTGTAGCATCCGTCCCAAGCATTGGAGCAATGTAGAGGTAGAAATTGTAGAGGTCAAGCCTCACAAGGATCGTGCCCTACATAGCAACCACCACAGAGCGTTGCAGGCTCTAGCTTGCCTATTCCTAATGGTCAGCTTAATGTTATCACTAAAGAACAAGCTTATAATTAAATCACTATTGCATGAGGTACTATCACTATCCTTGGTCTTTCTGTACATGCCTTGTTTGATTCTAATGTTTCGCATTCATTCGTGGCTTGATATTTATTGCCCACATTGGGCAAGATTTTGATATAAGTACAAAACCCTTACTGATTAAAGGATCAAGAGGACAAGTATTTACAATTCAAGAGATCTTAGAGGACCGTGTGGTACAAATTGCAGGATAACAACTACCTACTTAGATGATACTTATTGAAATGGATGATGTTAACCTCATCCTTTGTATGGACTGGATGGAAAGGTATCATGCAAGCCTTGATTGTTTTCATATGATAATAACCTTCACCTTCCTAACTCTGTAGAATTCCAGTTCAATGGAAAGACTTCTAATGAGGACATGGTATATATCTTTGCTTTGAAGACACAAAGATTGTTGTTGCGCAGGTGCCAAGGCTCTTTGGACTACGTATCTATCACCATAAAAAATAAAGTGAATGATAGATGGTTCCTTATAGTATGTGAATTCCCTGTTGTTTTTTCTAGATGAAATTTGAAATCTCTCTTATACATGGTACTCAGTCAATCTCTATTCTACCAATGCTTTGTTATATGAATTAAAGGCAAAACTGCATGAACTCCTGAATAAATAAAATGACAATAAAGAATTAAATAAAAGGACAATAAAGTATCGATATCCTTTACCATGAATAGATGAACTCTTTGATCAATTACAGGGTTCCATCATATACTTCAACATTGATCTAACATCTAGATACCATCAGTTAAGAATTAGAGGCTCGTATATTTCTAAAACAACCTTCTGTTAGATACGTACATTGCAAGCTCTTAGTCATGCCTTTTGGACTGACAAATGCACAACATCCTTTATGAATCTTATAAATAGAGTATTCAGTCAGTTCTTAGATCACTTGTGTATTGATGATGTACTCATCTATTCTAAGAACAAGCAACAACATTAGCAACATCTCAGATAGGTGTTGGAGACATAAGGAAGAATAAGTTATATGCCACGTATATCATGTGTGATTTTTGATTAACTAAAATATCCTTTCTAGGCCATGTCATTTATGGGGAAGGTATCATTGTTGATCCTGCAAAGATTAGTACAGTGATGAATTGGGAGCATTTAGATCGTAATAAAAATATGATCATTTCTGAGGCAAGTTCGGTATTATAGAAGGTTTGTGAAAGAATTTTCATGAATAGCATTACCTTTGACTAGGTTAATTCAGAAAGATGTACCGTTTATATGGTTGATACTTGTGAAACCAGCTTTCAAACACTAAAGGAATGTTCACCTATCCTTACTTTTCCCACTGACACTGAGGGTTTCACTATATATACTGATGCATCTAAGGAAGGACTTGGGACAATGCTCATGCAACATAGAAAGATAGTAGCATATGCATCATGACAATTGAAGACACATGAGTGTAATTATCCAAATCATGACCTTAAACTTGTTGCAATTGTCTTTGCTTTGAAAACATGGAGAACCTTTATGTCATCACTTTTGAGATCTTCATCGATTATAAGAGTTTAAAATATTTATTTGACCAAAAGGAGAAAAACATGAGACAGTGATGATGACTAGAACTATTAAAGGACTATGAATGCACAGTTTACCACTCGAGTAAGGGAAATATGGTAGCAGATGCCCTTAGCATAACTTGTTCCCATCCAATTTTGGAGTGTGCTAGCTGCATTAAGTGAATGGCAACCTCTTGACAGTGATATAAGTACAATAACCATCGCTTATCGATATGGACCGTAGATTTGGGATAAAATACATAAAGTTCAAGAAGATGATCCATTTTTAAAAGACTTAAGAGAAAAATAGAAAGAAATGAAATCAATGGATTTCTTATACATGACGGTTTATTGTATAATCGTAATAGAGTTTGTGGGTCGAATATAGCTGAGTAAGAAGAGACATCATGTGAGAAGCACACAATTCAAGATTATTAATTCATCATGGAATTTCAAAGATGTATAAAAATCTTCATTTTTTTTTTTGAGTCCTGGAATAAAGAAAAATGTTAACGAGTTTGTGAACTCTTGCGTTACCTGTCAACCGATAATGGCTTCTTAACAACAACCACCAGTATTATTGCAACCCCTTTTTATCCCTCAATGAAAATGGGAAAGTATTTCCATAGATTTCATCATCGATTTGCCACCAATCACAGGTGGTAAAGACAATATTTGGGTAATAATAGATCAACTGACCAAGGCAACACATTTTATTGCAATCAGTTTGGTCGCTACTCTAGATCACTTGTTGAATTATACATTGCACGTATAATTCATCTTCATGGTATTCCAAAGGAGGTAGTTTTTGACCAAGATTCACGATTCACCACATATTATTGGGATAATTTTATGAAAGCATTGTACAAGCTTTCTTTGAGTACATCATATCACTCTCAAATAGATGGTCAATATAAACATACCATTCAAACCTTGGAAGATATGATGCGAGCTTGTGCGTTAGAATGAAAAGGATCATGGGTCAAGCATTTATCGCTAGCAGAATTCGTCTATAATAATAGTTATCATGTCAGTATTGGCATGACAACCTTTGAAGCACTATATGTACTAATCCTTTATGCTGGCAAGCGGTCGGAATAAAGAACCTCCATGACTCAAGCAGAATCAAGTAGACATGAGAAGATGTGGAGCTTGCTCAAAAAAGCCTAAGAACTACCTAGAGTTGCCAAAAAAAGTTATAGTGATAGTAGACGTGGAGACTTCGATTTTGGAGTGAGTGATTTTATCTTCTTGAAGGTCTCCCTATGAAAGGAGTACAAAGATATGGCTTGCGAGGAAAGTTAGCACCCAGATTTCTAAGTCCCTTTGAGATTATCGGCTCGGCAAAGTTGCATATATACTTACACTTCCTCCTCATCTTTTTGGAATACACAATGTATTTCACATATCAAATATGAGGAAGTATTTAGGGATCTAGAGAATATTATAAGTTACGATGATCTACAAGTTGAGAAAGACTTAACATACCCAGAAATTCTAGTATAAATATTAGACAAAGATGTCAAGAAATTGAGAAATAAAGATGTGTCTCTTGTCAAAGTGTTATGGTGAAACAAAGATTTTGAAGAAGCTATATGAGAGCCTAAGTCGGATATGAGAGAGAAGTACCCCCATCTGTTTGTGTAATAATATCATATATTAATTTGTATACACTTTGCTTTAAATGAAAATGAGTTCATTCTCTTTAAGGTTTTTTTGACGTTCATCCTCTTTAAAGTTTTTTTAATGCCTCTATTCTAAATCTCAAGGATGAGAATTCCTATAAGGTCTTTATAATTTTAAAGTCCTAAAAAATCAACTTCTTCAGATCTTATTGTGTATATGGAGATTAGATCCGACTCGATGAGACGAATCCAACGGAACTTGTTTTGCCTTAATCGAAGATCGTTTCGAATAGTTATGAATTTTGAGAGCAAAGTGGTTGACATCGGTTAGCTGTCATTGTCCTTAATCACCATCATTAGTACTAACAAATCTTAATTAAGAATACAAATGATCATTAACTGTATTGATCATGGTTAAAGAATGTTGATCAGCATTTAGTATAGGTTTATCATAGTTACGAATAATTAAAAGAGGACAATGTTAATTGATCATGATTAGTTGTAATGAACAATCATTAGTGAAACCATAGGTTTTGTGATAAGCTTGGGAAAACCACGGGAAAAAACTATGGGTTGTGAAGTCATGGTATTGAAGGAAATCATGGTTTTGGGAAAACCCGTGGGCGAATATCATGGATTTTAAACCATTGTTTTCAAGGTTTGGGATCCTATTCTCTACGACATTCATTCCATTTACCACTAATGTCAGGGTCAGGGTTGAGAGGTCGAGAGAAGGAGAGGTAGGAATGGAAGAAGTGATAGCGAAGTGCTGCTGAGAAGAAGAGCAGAAAGAGGATGGTGTGCTCCTCTCCTCGACGGCTTCGAGTAGGAGGTAAGTGTTTATCTTGATATAGGGTTTCATGTTCTTTCAATGTGCTTTTGCTTTCCTATTTTAGTATCAACATATAAGGGATATGTCTGAGCATAGTCATGCTTGGGTCCGGGCGGATTTGTTATCAATGAACATGCTTTACTCACCCATAACATGAGACTATCTTATTCTTCGTTGTATGTCGATAGTGTCCCTATATGATGTAGAAACCTTAGTAGTGCCCCACTTGGATGTGGGCGGTTGGGCCGTCGGTGAACGTATGCACCAACAACCTACGATGCGAGGTGTACCAATTATGCATCTTTTTTTCTTTTGATTCGTTATTTCAAGTATCATTTTTTCTAGTATAGAAACTCTATCAAATTTTTCTTTGATCATCTGATGTAAGGGGAAAGTCTATCAAAATTTTCCTTGAAATATCATCTGATGTAAGGAAAAACACTATCAAAATTTTCCTTGAAATATCACCTAATATAAGTGAAAACTCTGCCGAAATTCTGAGAGAAAATGGTCTTTGTGTTCTTCGCTTGTTCTTCGTGTTCTTCATTTTCTTGATGTAAAAATAGATTTTAATCATTTTAGGAGACATTAATTATCTAATTTGAAAAACGAACCAAAGTAGGTTGCAGCGCATGCGAGAGCTAACATATAGGTAACAAAATCATGCATCTTCCTATTGGATTTTCAAATTAAATTAGCTAAATTTTATGTTTATTGTGTTCTTTATTTTGAAGAACATTCGCATACTTGTTCCTTGATTTATTCTAATATAATTGCTAAATTAGAGTTGGTGAAATGAATCACCCTTGAAGTTGTTGTGATAATTGTGCAATATTATAATGCTACTAGCTGAAAACTTATATGACATAAATGAGATCTAGTTATAATTTTCATATTATCTTTTACGATAAGAATGACGTGGAGTAGATACTATAGGTCATGCATGCAACCTGTAAGTTTCTCAAAAGAACATTTTTTTGGCACGTTATACCTATGTAGTATACGGCTACCCTGATATGTTGAGCGCACGAAATAAATTATTTAGAATGCATGGTACTTGACGGTCATTAGGTGTGTTGACTAACTGAAGATAGGGTTGTGCCATGTGGAGGCACAAGTGGTATATGGCTAGGTTACGATAACATGCATTCAAAGCTGCTAGTCTATGTGAGTAAAGGTTAGCATGTGGTTAAATATACCGAGTCCTTGAGGATGCTTCCTTGTTTGTCAAGCTAAGGGAATGGAATCCTAAATAATGAAGAAAAAGAAAATTGTCAGGGTAGTATTGGAGGATTGGTTGAGGTGGCATACGGCAGAATAAACGTATCAGAACAACGTAATCTCCAATCTCGAAGTGTATACAGCTTCAGAGTCCATGAGAGGTAAGGGAAGTCATCTGGACTAATCCTCGACGTGGAGTAGAAGAAATAGAACTTAATCTAATGAGAAGAAATAAAACTTTATGGCATAATAATTTTTTTGTGAACTACACTACTTCTTTACTTTTCTCTTCTTAATTACTTAGCACTCGCTAATCTTTATCCTATGATTTTTGAAAACCCAACAAGTATCGATGAACCATCACAAAGACCTTAATCAGCTAGTTAACCAACTAACTGTAGTAGCATATAATATAAAGTAGTTAGTAATTCTTTAGTGCACTTTTCCTTCATCTTGATGTACATATAAAAAAATACGATGGAACATAGTTTCTATGTAATCCTTATTTTGTGAATGGAAAACCGTGAGATGTTTTCTTTATGTAACATTTTATTGGAGTCTATTTATGAATGTTAGCTTTTATTATTGAAAAAAGATATTATAGAGTAATCAGATATGGTAATAGGAAGATCCGACTATCCGGAACAGGGGTCGTGAATTGATTCGCTTGTCATACTCTACCAAGCTTTATGGTCAATCCTTACCGATCTCTAACTTCACCTACCCCATTCAAAAGAATGAAATTGTCATGGCTTCACATATTCACTCAACACATGTCATTCTGAAGTGAATGTGGGGATCGAGCTAATGTCAAGCATTCCATTCATTTAGGCCTTCAACCTCTTGGCTTCCTTTCTCTTCCCGTCTTTTCGTGATCATCCTCCCACTCATGTTTGACTCTTATGTGGTGCTTGACTCAACCAAGGAATAAGATAAATAGCCATTCTGTTGATGGCTTCTTTAGACTAGGCTTAGTGGAATGTCCATATATTAATATTAAGCAAGAAGGTACCTCCCTAGCTTAAATAAACAGTTGTGTGAGTGAAGCATGTGAAGATCACATATTCACCGACCACAGAGTCTCCGTCGACCTCGTAGACTATGCTCAAGTTTCTTCCTTATATGCCAATATAGAAGAGAGAAAACATGAAGAGGTAGCTTGAGTTTGATCTAGTTAACTCTCCTCGACAACCTACTAAGATCGGCTCACATTGTGCTCCATCCTCTCCTTGCCAATAGCTTTCGCTTGCATTTCTCAAGCCTCGTTCCTCTCTCAACCTTTATACCTTAGACCTAGGTGGAGTGGGATATGGAATGAGAGTGGAGAATGAAGGGATGCGAGATTATCGTCATCCAAATTGTGAAAATAATGGATTGCCCATGGTTTTCGCCATGGTTTTGCCCATGTTTATCTGAAGCACATGGTTTTACTAATGATACTTAATTAGTGGCATTCATGAGTAATTAGTACTAATCAAATATAACTATTTTTATTAGCATTCCCTAATCATGGTTAGATTTTTTAATTATGATTAGTAATCCTAATCATCATTAATTGGTCATGATTTTTAAGGTTTAATTGTGAGCTTAACAAATGTCACTATCCTTCAAAATTTATAGAAAATTGTAATGATCTCTGGACATAAAATAATTTCATTGGAATTGTCTTGTCAAGCTAGAATTGATGATATTATGTAAGAAAGGATCCAAATATCTCCAACATCCGAGAAACTTGATGCGAATAAAGGGTTGTTTGATCAACAACCAAGGCCAAAGATCAACCTCACATTTTGAAGATTGGCGTGACATTGATAACAGGTAGAATAAAAGGTGGCATTGATCTTTGGCCTTGTTTGTCAACGTCGATAAAGGGTCGCATGTCCAAAGATTGGCATGACATCCGCAAAATCTCGTATCCCATGCAAGACCTACTAATCGACCGAAGCTGTCTGAGAAACATGATCAAGTTAGATGAAGAGATCATACCAAAGATCGCAACAAGCTCTCATTTCTCCTTTCAGTAGCCTATCTCTTCTCTTGTGTTGTCTCATAGTAAAGTATGGAGACTAAAGCAAGATGACAACCTGAAGAGATTAAGTGCACTGTGGATATCTAAAGATCACTCAAACATTTTCGTGTTCGATAGTTTTTAACTTTGTCAAGATGATTTGCAGGTAACACTTTGTCAAGATGATTGCCTTCTTCACAATGCAGAGCCTAGGAAAAGCCATTTCGTGTTCGATAGTTTTCCATTTTAACCTGAGATGTACATCCGTTGTTGCTACACAATATCACACCGGTGTCCTCGATGTCATCCTGGAACCAGTTCAGCCACCAGGCAATTTTTAACTTACAGTGGTCGCATTTTCTCAATGCGTGTAATTTCTTTCGAGGTCCAACGCTCAGCTTGGGGACCTAAAAAGCACCAAATCTTACCTAAATGTCAAATATGTTGACAAGCCAAACTGCCCGACTCGCTCCAGTCGTGTTTCAAATTTCGCAGCTCCGTTCAATGCACCCATCCAACATAATCGGTTCATAAGACAACTGCATGATTCCAGGAACACGAACACAATGGATTCAGGGCAGATTGAGCTGTTACTAATCATGGTTATATTTTTTATCAGTTATCGTTTCTTAAACATCCAGATCCTGCACAAAATATAGAAACATCCGACCAGACAAACACGAGACATAATTCATCCAGCTTCCACAAATTGAACACAGGAAAGCATAAGCATTGAGAAAAGAATTTCACTATAGATGAAGGAAAAAGATAGTCAACAACTCCCCTAATCTGATATTCCACAGCATTGAACTGCCCACTGCTACACTTTCCATCAGAAAAAAGGAAAAATAAAATAATTTTCAGTATAAAAATACCTGCAGTTTGGCAAGATATCATTGAAGACTGAAAACGCCATGGAACCAAAACATCCCAACTTCTGCACTCCGCCCTAGCGGGGAGATCTAAACAGGAGGAATCAACACTCCCAACTTGCAAATCACCACCCCCCGGCTGGCTTCCAAACTCCTATCCAATATGCTTCTCAACTCTAACCGAAGATTAAAAAAAGGAAAAAAGAAGAAAAATCCCTGATCCACAAAATTTATGAACCTTATCCGATACGAGTATGATAATTTGATTATGATTAGGCTTCGTCTTCGGGAATGGCACCGATACCACAGTCACTGCTGGGACACTGAAGAGCTGAGTGGAGAGGACGGCATGTTGACCATATGCTGCAAAAAGAGTAGATATTGAGTAAAAAGTTCCAAAAGGTATGCATGCACAAAGTTAATTTTACCTTGAGGCGGAACGACTCAATCTCTTCCTCAGTTAAACATTCTACTATTTCGTCCTTTTTCCATCCAAGTTCCATCATAAACTTCAGCTCTTCCTCGGAATTGTTTGAGGTATCGTCGTCATTGTTCTCGGTTGAGTATAAAGTGGAGTCTTTCCACTCATCACAACTTCCATTCTGTTCGTCAGTGATCATAACAGAACTGCCTGGATCGGATTGCAACAGAGGACATGCCTCCAGGCTATCGGAAGCGGTATTATTTGCTATATGCTCATCTGATTTTTCTGGGGATAGAATGTCATCTTTTTCTTGGCAAGTCGTCGTATGGTTACTATGCACTTTCTTCCGAAGAGAATTGAAAAACTCACTGCGATCCTGAGAACGTGGCACCAAGGTTCTTCTCTCTGATGCAATACTTTGAACCGAGTGAGCTCCTGACTTCATTTCAGGCTTGAGCTTTGGATTGTTGAGCTTAGAAGGAACTTCCCCGGAAGCTGGAGCACCAACCATACTAACAACCCTGCCAGTATTTGTTGGGTTTGTGATCTCCTTGGAATTTGCAGGGAAGGAACCTCTATCACGGTTCAGAACATGAAAATTTCCCTTGGCAGTTTCAGATCTAGCTGTTGCACGAGAGGTGGAAGTAATAGGTTGAGATGGTTGCTGAGTAACCTTGGGTGTCGAAGGAACATCGCCACTTCTATATACTTTAGTTTTCAACTTATCAGAAGAATTCATGACCTGCAGCATTTCAATTAGAACAAATTAACTGTTTTTGTAGTAAAATGGGGAAGGTGCTTTCTCAAAAAAAAGTGGCATGCAAAGAATATTATCCAAGGAAAACAGTATCCAGCCATCTCCACCATGGTAGGATATAGTACATCATTCATGAAAAACATAAATTTGAAAATGCATAAAATTAATAGAAACTACATTAGTTTAATCTCCATCATCAGAAGTGAAGGTGAAGCCCTCTTCCAAAAACAGGTTAGTACTGTGATATATTGGAGTATATCCGAATGGGAATACTGGGAGTGGCTATACAAAATTACTAACAAATCAACCTTTCAAGGCTTTAAAAAAATCAAACTAGAAGTTTCTTCCCTCACAGCAACAAGCATCGAAAACAAGCAATGGAGACAATACCAGTGAGAGTACCAATATTGGCCATATTGGTCGAAATTGTGGAAATTATACACTGAAAACTCTTCTTATTTCATCTATATGGCTAATAGGAGATAACATATTGCCAATATTAGCAATATATCAATTGATATCCATGAAAATGGAGATCCGTGATGATATCAGAAGTCGATATAATATATCGAGCAATATATAGCGATATTTCACTTCCTGCAACTAAGGTGATTGAATCTTTACTCGAATCCAGAACTTATTTAACTATACTATACAACTATCAGTGAGATCAATTCAAATCATAAAAACGTCTTACCAGAGTTACTACGTATTCATATTAAAAAAAGATGACAAGAGAAAGTCATCCATTAAAAATTCAACATTGTGAGTGTGCACACTCTACATAACTTGGAGCTTCGGACAAGTGAAAGAAGTAATCTCTGCTATAGCACGTACCAACGGGTCGGAGGCAACCCATGTTTGCAGATATTCGATAAGCGAACATGAAACTTCACCATTGTGAGTGAGAACGCTTCACTATATAGCTAGGAACTTCGGCCAAGTGACAAGTAATTTCTCTGATGAAAATATCTTCGTCATGCTTTCGCCCAGTAAGCACTATGCATAATATTAGTTATCTTTCTTAATGTTTTATATTATATATGTCTTTTGTATTTATCTTGTAATTTGCCCAACAGGTTTCTCTCCTATATAATCCTAGGATCTCTCAATCATGCAATTCATTCTTCAATTTCTATATGGTATCGTAGCAACGGTCCTAAACCGGAGTTCCCGTATCCTACCCAAGCCCTAACCATATCCCCCCTCGGGTTGCCACATCACCAGGCCACCACTGCCGAAAGGGCTTTTGACTAGAGGGGCGGACTATCTGCTGTTAAGCAGAGACGAGGGAAAGACGTGTAGACTCGTTTATATTGGTATATTCCCCAGTCGAGTTCCGTTATTCGGCCTTTTTTATAATCATGTCAGAGAACAAGGATGATATATTTTCTTCATTCAATGCCTTCAAGGGTCCGGCTCCCATCGCAAAGACGGATGAGACCAACTATGACTTGTGGTACATGCAGTTTCTCACACTCATGCAGTGCAACAACAAATAGCACATCATGACATAACCAAAACCAATGGATAAGACCAGGGCCAATGCATCTTCGAAGCAAGATGACGCGTATGTGTATGTTTTGTTGTGTGGGACCCTCTCCACAGAGATAGCCAATGATATTCTGAATCAGCCCACCACCATGGCGAGGTGGGCACTTTGGCATCCACATATGCTCAAGCAAAGAATGAGGCCAAGATTCTTCAGCTACAGTTCGATATCTACAATGCCAAGCAGAACGGTCGTCCTCTGCACATGTACTCAAGGCATGTTCGAGAAGCTTAATAGCTATATGCCTATTACGACATCTTTGGAGCAGCATAAGGTATATAGGAACTCCACGGTGGTTGAAGTTTTTATGGTCGACTTTGATACAGAGTATGATGTGGTGCGTACACAGCCTCTCACCAGAGCTACTGTACCTCCCATGGAGGAGGCCTATAGCCGTCTCAGCCGGATTATCATGCCTTCTACGATCACTCCTCCGCCTCTTCAGCGACAGCCGCTTCTCGTGGCCTGGGAGGCCCGACCCAGTCTAGAGAGCGCACCCCTCGTGACAGACGCAGCAAACGTTGGTGTGGCCCTTGCAACTACTGTTGACGGCCAAGACATGCAGAGAATACATGCTACCAAAAGCATGGATATCTTGCTTCTGGTCACATTACAGAACAAATTGAGTCTTCAGAGACTCTAGCTTCCCATGTCAATCCTCGCTTGGAATATATTGTCTCTCGTATATGAGAGATCATGATTCTTATTGCAGGCACCACCACTACAGATACCGCAGTCGCAGCCAAAGCCTATTCGAGCTACCCAGGTATCTTTTACGCTTTTGTTGGTAGTAGCGGTGCAGATATAACAGAGTGGATTATGGACTCTGGTGCTTCCCACCATCTGTGTAGAGACAAAGCGCATCTGAGGTCCTACAAGATCATACCTCCTAGTAGATGGGTTGTCACTGCCAATGGAAACCACTTGCCCATTACATGACAAGGGAGGTTCATTTGGTGTCGTTCATGCACCTTCGAAATGTTTATATGCTCCTGACTTTAAGATGAATTTACTTTCCATTAGTCAGATTACTAAGGATATGTATTGTCATATCATTTTTTACCTTTCGTCTCTTATGTTTCAGGACATATTCACAGATAAGGTGATTGGATGTGGTCGTGAGCAGCGGCGGCTCTACAGACTGGTCCAACCTCCTCATGTTGTTGTTTCTATACTTATTGGATCAGTCTCACCATATCTGTGGTACCTTTGCTTTGATCACTTTCCTCTGCAGAAGTTGTATCATGTTCTCCCTCAGATTTTCATGAGATCCTCCTTCCAATGTGAGGCTTGCTTGCTTGGGAAGCATCATTGTTCCTCATTTCCATCCCATCAGAGTCAGAGCAGTTCTCAATTATTTAAGCTCCTTCATTTAGATATTTGGGATCTTAGTTGTGTCCTTAATCACCAAGAACACTGTTTTTATTTGATCGTTGTCGATGATTTTTCTAAACTTTCCTGGATCTTTTTATTGAAGAATAAGTCTGAGGCTGAATCTGTTATCAAATCTTTTATTAAAGGTGATTGGATGTGGTCGTAAGCAGCGGCGGCTCTACAGACTGGTCCAACCTCCTCATATTGTTGTTTCTATACTTATTGGATCAGTCTCACCATATATGCGGTACCTTTGCTTTGGTCACTTTCCTCTGCAGAAGTTGTATCATGTTCTCCCTCAGATTTCCATGAGATCCTCCTTCCAATGTGAGGCGTGCTTGCTTGGGAAGCATCATTGTTCCTCATTTCCATCCCATCAGAGTCAGAGCAGTTCTCAATTATTTAAGCTCCTTCATTTAGATATTTGGGATCTTAGTTGTGTCCTTAATCACCAAGGACACCGTTTTTATTTGATCGTTGTCGATGATTTTTTTAAACTTTCCTGGATCTTTTTATTGAAGAATAAGTCTGAGGCTGAATCTGTTATCGAATCTTTTATTAATGAGATCAAGAATGATTTTTCCCCCAATGCCAAATATCTTTGTTCTAATAATGCCTTAGAGTTCTGCACCTTACAACTTTCTGACTTTCTTAGATCTCTTAACATTGTTCACCAGACCTTGTGTGCTCATCATGGTTTTAAAAAGTGGCACCTCGAGGCGTAATGGCGTACGCCTCAAGGCCTGAGGCGCACGCCTCAGGTACAGACTTAGGGGCGTACGCCTCAGCCTCTCCTGAGGCGCTCGAGGCGTGAGGCGCTCGAGGCGAGGCAGAGGCATAAGCCTCGAGTCATGAGGCTTTTTTTACATTTTTTGTTACATATAACCCTATTTTTTTGTTAGCATTATATTTTGTATTTTTGTTTCCATGTTAAACCTTGCATATTTCTATATATAGCTCCATGCAAAGAGAAGAGATAGCTTGAAACAAGCGAAGTTACATGATCTTGTATACATCATATTCAATTTATCGTACATCTACACATACGAGTTCTATTACACATATTTTTGTTTGAATTGTAATAAAATTTCATATTAGTTCCAAGTCTGCAACTTGATGTTGTTTGGATGTATAAGTTGTGAACTTAGAATAGTTATCACATATATGATATATGAAGTAATGTTGAAAAATAAACACGTGAAGACTGAAGTAAAATAATTATTACATTTTATTATGAGTAGCTGAATACAAATAATATCATTAGTAAAAAATTGCACTAGAGTATGATATGGCAGGAGGGGATGCATATGACAGTTCTCCAACTACGTCCAACAAGACAATTGATTGGGATTCAAGGCATATTAATATTTTTTTATTCGCACTAGATTATGATTTCTATTGTACTTTAGTATTAAGTATAGACTTTAGTTTAATACTCATATAGAGTCACTGAAGTTGGAATTGGACTTTGGTGGACTTTGTGTGTTGCACACTACATTGATCTTGCTTTGGAGGAGATATTCAGGGAGAAGAAGGTGAGGGGTGCAATCATGAAGGCGAATAGGCTTACGGTGTTCATCTATTCTCATACCAAAACTCTAAGCTTGATGCACAACTTCACCAGCAAGAGGGACATTGCAAGGCCTGGCCAAACACGCAACCACTTTTCTCACTCTTGAGAGCCTAAATGAGAAGAAAGACAATCTGAGATTGATGTTTTCCTCAGAAGAGTGGAGAAACTGCAAATAGTACAAGACCAAGAAAGGAGAAGCAGCGAGTTCAATTGTATTCAGCCCTACATTTTGGAACCATACATCACATGTTATCAGAGTTTTCACTCCATTGGTTCGTTTATTGTGTGTGGTCGATGCAGATCGATGTCTATCCATGTGGAGATATTTAGGGAGAAGAAGGTGAGGGGTGCAATCATGAAGGCGAATAGGCTTACGGTGTTCATCTATTCTCATACCAAAACTCTAAGCTTGATGCACAACTTCACCAGCAAGAGGGACATTGCAAGGCCTGGCCAAACACGCAACCACTTTTCTCACTCTTGAGAGCCTAAATGAGAAGAAAGACAAGCTGAGATTGATGTTTTCCTCAGAAGAGTGGAGAAACTGCAAATAGTACAAGACCAAGAAGGGAGAAGCAGCGAGTTAAATTGTATTCAGCCCTATATTTTGGAACCATACATCACATGTTATCAGAGTTTTCACTCCATTGGTTCGTTTATTGTGTGTGGTCGATGCAGATCGACGTCTATCCATGAGCTTTGTATATGGAGGGCTTGTGAAGGACAAGCGGGAGATAATTGCAACATTCAATGGCGTGGAATCATCTTATAAGTTTTTTGTGGATGTTGTTACCTCCAAGACCAAGGGGGGGATTGGATACTCCATTGCATCTAGCAGCTTATTAATTGAACCCATTTTTCTTCTACACTGAGTGTCATGGTGATCCAGATGTTGTGGTGAGGAGAGGGTTCAAGGAGTGCACGGAAAAGTTTTATCCAAATTTGGATATACAAGATGCAATTACCAGGGACGAGCTTCCGACATATAGACTTGATCGTGGAGATTTTTGCAAGCCTTTAGCTGTGAGACAGAGGATGACAAATGATGACATTATGATCCAGGTATAACAGTCATTGTATTCTAATCATTTAATGTTTATCATTTATTTTATCATTTTGACCAACTCTCTATTTTAATAGTTAATTGGTGGTATAATCATGGAGATGACATGCCTCATTTGAAAGCTATGGCTACCAAAATCTTGAGCTTGACGTCTTCATCGTCGAGATGTGAGTGTAACTGGAGTACATTTGACTCAGTAATGACTCCATACCACCCACCCAATTCGATTAGTTATAGTGAAATTTAAATTAATAATCGATATAAATTAACATTTTGGTCTTCAGATCCATACCAAGAAGAGAAACAGGTTGAAGATGAAGAAACTGAATGATCTTGTCTACGTGTGTTTCAATTCCAACCTGCATGAACGTCGAGTTGAGAAAGAAAGAGATCCTCTCTTATCTCGTGATCGTGCACTCATGGCTGAATGGATTGGAGATGTTGATGCTCATGATGAGGAGGTTTTTCCAGGTTCCGGACTGACATGGGGTGTTGTAGCACATGCTAGTGGTGCTGAAGAGAATTTGCAACCAAGAAGGTGCCAACGAGGTGAACTTGGGAGGGGTGTTTCATCATCAAGCTCCAATGCTACGCCAATGAATAAGGAGGATGAGCTTCATCTTGAGGATATAGAAGAAGAAGATGATGATGAAGAAGAAGAAGAAAACGATGATGAAGAAGAGATGTACTTGGATGACGACATTGAGGATTGAATATGTTGACTTGTGACACTAGTCTCAATTTTCACTTGTATTTTTGCGCATGTTGTATATGTTTTTAACTTTTTAAACATCTGCTTGTATTATGTACCAAACATTTTACTCTTAACTTGCTTCATTTTTTCTTCTCTTGCTATATATTTTTAAGCTCTTAAAAATATTAAAACTACTAGATATATGAGTATAAATGAGTATATGCTGTAAAAATTGAATTATATAAATTAAAATATTTAAAAAAGTCAAAACCGACTAATGACCAACTAAATCCAATTACTCTCCCGACTGTCGATTAATCCTTAGTCAGTGACCTTACCGATCGAGTACCGACTGCCGACTTCTATAACCATGATGATGAGGAAAGGCATGTGCTTGTTACTCAGAAGGATATAGAGACTAAATGGAAATTGTATTTCCATATACGTTTTTTCATTGGGTAAGCAAATAATGAGATCACTTTGTTATAGACAATTATAAAGAAAGGATACAGAGACTAAATGTAATAGTATTTCCATATTACATGAATCGTGCATGTTATAGACAAATATAAAGAAAGGAAGCATAGGAGGCTTTGATGGTTATGAAACCTAGAAGTACGGAGAGTTCTAAGTGTATGTGCTTGACTTTGAAGGAAAAGTATCGTGGTGCCTCTTCACAAGCATAACGGAGATATTCGAAATTGTTTGAATTGCGGGTATCAAAATGATGAGTCATACTATGGAACATTAGGAACGTGTGATTGAAAAAAGGTTGTGGCAAGTTTTCAAACTAACAAAAAACAAAATCGGATTTATGCCAAGTCGCTCAACCATTAGAGCTATCCACCTATAAAGAACAATTGAGATTTATAGAGCTAAAAGGAAGAACCTTTACATGAATTTTATTGATTTGGAGAAGGCTTATAATTCAGTTCTACGGGAGATCATAGAGAGTTTTGGAAAAGTGATAAGTACATGTCTAGTACATTAACCTAATAAAGGATATGTATGATGGAGCTTCATCTTATATAAGGATCTACTATGGGAAGACCGAATATTTTGACATCAGCGTCATTTTACATCAAGGATCATCTTTAAGTCTATTTCTTTTTACTTTGATTATGAATGAGATGACTAGTAACATTCGGGATGTGTACCTTGGTTTATGTTGTTTTCAGAAGATATTTGTGTTGGTAAATGAGTGTAGAGATGGAGTAAATGAGAGCCTTGCAATTTGGAGACATGCCTTAGAGACGAAAGAATTTCGTACAAGTAGTCTAAAACAAAATATATGGAGTGCATATTTGATGGAAGCAGTAGAGAACGAATCGAGGTGGGGATTGGAAACAATAACATTCAAAAGAAAGATTCTTTTGATACTTGGGATCTATTTTGCAACAAGATGGGAAAATCGATGGAGATGTTACTCATAGAATAAATGCAGGTTGACTAAAATGGAGAAGAGCTCTGTCGTTATATGTGATAAGAAAATTCCTTTGAAAATCAAAGGAATTACAAAGCAACCGTGAGACATGCTATGCTCTATGGATTTAAATGTTGGCTTCTGAACCATAGACATGTGCAGAGAATGATAGCAGCAGAAATGAAAAATGTTATGATGGATGTGTGATCGTATACAGAAAGATCATATTCAGAACGATGTGATCAAAAGGAAAGTTGATGCAGCTCCAACAGAGGATAAAATAAGAGAGAACTGCTTAAGATGGTTTTGCCAATTGCAAAAGAGGTCGGTCAGACCAATTAAAAGATGCAAGATTTGGTATGTTGAACACATTAAGAGGCAAGAAAGGCCTAAGAAGTGTTGAAACGAGGTTATTCGAAGGGATATTAGATATTGGGATCTAAGACCAGGAATGACCCAAAATAGGTCGGAATGGAGGCAAGGAATCCATGTAGTTGTCCGGTCCCTACTTAATGTGGGAGAAGACTTTGTTGTTGTTGTTGCATAAATGCCTAACGATAGGGGTACAATAGAACTCCATAATGTCACTGAATTAATTACATTATCAACTTTGCACCCAAATCACCTACACCACGATGTGGGGACTAGTTTGCTCAGCTCTTCTACCTTCCACATTACTTCCCGAAAAGAGCACCAACAAGATGACAATGTGGTGATGTCTACAAAGCAACCAATATCTAAATGATTCAAAACCTCACAAGAAAGCATATCTAAGGAGATGCTCTAAATTCTCCTCACTATCCAAACACGGATGACGTCCCACCTCCGCCAACAATGCCCACTTCAACATGTATACGTTGGTGACAAAATCATTTCTCTTCTGATCAGCCATGGACCACGGTAGGATATTAACTTTGATGTGCATATTAGTCTTCCAAATGCTTATGTCGGCCATTGGGAAGATCAGGCCATTGCTAGGAAAGCATGCGCGCTTTTTGCAAATAGTCGACACCAATGACTTATCCCTAGCCTATGACTAACAATATAGTAACCCTCTGTCTAAAACTCAAATATAGTAGTGACTCATGCGAACACCAGAGAAAGGCGAGTTGAATGCAAGGGAACAAATTCTGAATTAAATGGTAGCATAGCAGAAACAATCTAATAGGGTAGCATGTGCCGAATAGCAGAAACAATCTAATAGATTAGCATGTGCCCAAGAGCCACCAGCCTAGGAAACAACTCAAGTAGATGCCTACGACCAACCTAGCCACATGACCAGCAAAGACAATTAGCATCATCCCCCAAATTTCTCTTTATTAATAATGTCCAAGATAATAGTGACTTTCACCGACAACCCACCATATCAAGCACATAGGTATCCAAGAATCCATCCCAACTCACGCCAAAGTGTCAATATCTATTAAAATAGGAGACAAAATTGCAAATGCTCAGACCCTTCACATCTAGCCCTTTCTCTCTCATCATATCCCCTTTCTCTCTCATCATTTACCACCATATAAACCTCGGTTTCCATTTCCCCTTTCTCTCTCATCATTTACCACGGTTAGGATATCAATATTGTTCCTCCTCATCCTATTCCTGCCAAAAGGAGGAAAAACCTTGTGTTGGGGCATCCTTATCCCCCTTGCCCCTCATTTTTTACAATATGAAAAATCCTTTTACAGTTTGAGAAGCTGGACCATTTTCCCATAAAGGAAACAAAAAGAGATATAATTTCTTTTTCGTTCAAAAGGAAACCAAATTGTTAGGCAAGGTTTGAGTCTCTCAATCTGAAAAGGATATCTCATGGTATATCAGTAATTCGTTATATGTCGACGACATTAATGGAAATATCTGAAATGGCTAAAAAAATGATTTCTCATTATTTAACATCACCTTAGTTCTTAAATCAATAAATAACATACAAATACACGTATATGCAAGAATGGGGTGTACTTAATATATTAGTGCACATTATATCGCACAAACTACACATCATCGTTGTCAATGCTGCTTGTTGAAAGATATCGGAAGAAACATAATGAATTCCGTACATAACAATTTATAAACAAAAGGATGTGTATTTAGCATCAAAGCATTATATGATCAAATATTATACAGCATACTATGTATAAAGAAAAAGCTGAGCTAATATAATAAGTCAAAGAAGCAAGCAAATGTGCATAATAACATATAGATTATAAAAAAGGATAAATGGGGCTGCCCCCTGGGACTCTGGGAGTAGCCAACTTGGCTACTCCCACCCCTATTTTTCCCTCATTTTTTTTATTTCTTTGGAAAATAAAAATTTGTAAATTCATCATTATATCCCTCTAACATTCTATTAAAATTTCGTCAGAAACAGAGACTCGTACGGCCTCCATCCAAACAGGGTCGATTTAAAAAATCATGCGACCGTTAAAAAAATGACGTCTGGATGGAGGGCCTAGGAGTCTCTGTTTCTGACGAAATTTTAATAGAATGTTAGAGGGATATAGTGATGAATATACAAATTTTTATTTTCCAAAGAAATAAAAAAATGAGGGAAAAATAGGGATGGGAGTAGCCAAGTTGGCTACTCCCTGGGGGCAGCCCCTTATAAAAAACACCATTTATAACCACCATAAATTTGAAAGAAGATGAATTACAATATTAGAAATTAAACTTTCTACATAAACTAAAGATAATAGATACAAATTGGAGTATAGCATGGATCCATATCGCTGGATTACTAATACTTAACGTGTAGCAATTTTTATATGTAAATATAGTAACATATACAATATATGTATGCAGATTTTCTTTTATTAATTTTGCATGTATCTATCACTGTCAAAATTTCATCCATCTTTCGAATATCATAGTTAAGGAATTCAAACCTAAACTGTTGTTTTATCTCCATTGCCAAAAGGGGGGAGAAGCCCCTATTCAAAGATAGGGGTATCATTATATTATATAAACAAATCCAGAACAAATCAACATTTAGAAGTTCAAGAAAAAATAAAAAAAACCTTCTAGCCCTCTTTGCCCAAAAAAGCAATGAAGTCAAGCAATATGGGTTATATGAATGATATAGCATAATTATCAGTGAAATTATATCGATCAATATCTACAAAATTTGTATCGAAATCCTCCAAACTTGAGTAATATGACACGGTACATTAATATCTCGCCGGTTGATATCCTGGAGAAGGATATACTATAAAATGTCAATACCCTTTGCATGTTCTGATATCTCCAACCATGCTCATATATGTAGCATATGGCGAACTTTTTCCTCTATCCGAACCGAAAATATGACATTCCAATTTGTTATGAAACCTCCCAAGAAAAATCCTGAATTGGACCCAAAATGAACGAGTTGTTGTATTAGTTCAAAAAACATGCCTTGAGGCATTACCCTCGACGTGAGGCGGGCAATTTTATCCTCAAGGTGTATACCTCAATCTAGCTCTACAAGGCGCAAGCCTCGAATAACGAAGGTAGGATGAGATGCTCGAAGACTGGATATATAAACCCCCTTATGATTAAAGCTAATAGTCATCCTTTGTATTATTATTACGTCATCAAGAGAGAGAGAGAGAGAGATTTTGTTGGTTGAAGGATGTGGATCTGCTAATTCAAAAATTCGAATACAAGTAGGACTCAAATTAAGTTTCAAGGACAGTGCTCATAGTCACGTTAACTATGTAGCAAGACCTCGACTCATATGACGAGCTCCATCCGCCAACATTAGGGGAGATCATAAAAGGAGCTTTGCAATGTTCCGAGATGAAATATCGGTTTAGGATTCAATGCATCTCGTCATATGAGATAATAAATCTAGATTTTCGTGTTGGAATTGCTAAATGAAATGAATCTTGTTAATAGTATGAAAATCATGTGTTTATTAAAAATGGTACTAGTTAAGTTTATCGTGATAAGTTTACTCAGATGATTTAAGTAACGTTATTAACACTCACGTTTTAAATTTTAATCTAGAAATAGAAGTAACATTTGCTCCTCTATGGCATTAAAGAATTGCAATAAAAATCCTTTTATAGCCTTAAATATATGGAGATTTCTGTAATAATATAGTTTTCTTAATTTAAAATAATATTTTTTGTCAAAAATCCATATCTATGGGAGAAAAATGAGGTTAACGCCTCCACCATCTCAAGGGTTATGCAGGGCCACGATTCAAAGGAAACTACCTCACTCCACCTTCTGTGTTTTAAAACTTAGTCAATGCTAACTTATCTGCAATTATGCACTCATTCACATAGAAACCCATATATATAAATTATATTTTTTGTGCTTTGGGGGTCATCCTTAAGTCGTGTCTATCTTGAATGCCACTCATCCCATCTCAATCTTAGAATCCTCATCCCTTATAATTGTAATCTCCCTTAATCGTGCCATATATTCCTAATTGGAAAAGATGTGGTCATCTTTGCCTCCGTCAAATAAGAGATTGCACTTAGCACTAAATTCTTTGTGATGCCCGTGCTCCTCTTCAATCTTCTCAAGTGATCTACTTAAAAAATAACTCAATCTAGCCATAAGATCTCTAGTGTTCAAAGATTAACACAAGGTACTTGAATGCAAGGTTCCATGACCAGGAATCATATAACTTAATTTGGGTTTTAGTGAACTCATTCACTCCAAAAGATCAAACAACAGGAATATTGTCAGGAAGGCAATGTTGGATCGCCTTTGCAAACACCCTAGAAATGAAAGTTGCAAAGGCACAACTCCAAAAATCTGCAGTTTAACACCTGAAAGTCTATCAAACTCCACTCATCAATAATATCCATGAAATCAAACGAAGCTAGAATCCAAGTAGCTCGCTCCTCCCGCCAATCCTGAATTGACTAATTTGAAGTTACCATATATAAACAAAGACCAACCATTAATAAAAATTGCCAATGCTCAATTACACTCGATAAGAAAGAAGTAGAAAGGATGTGTACAACAGTATTTTATTTATGAGAAAAAATTGAATTAAAATGAATGCCACGAGGCCCGCGACAAAACAATGGAGGCAATGACCAAAGGTGAGTTGAATTCAGTTGAAAATTGAGTTTGCTTGACACCTAACTCGTAGCTAACTCATCTATTAAAAAATAAGGCACTGTTGGAAGGTGAAAATCCTGATGTAGTTAGTTATTAAGACAATAGTTTTCTGGAGCAAGTAAAAAAATGATATACTCCCTTTGTGTTAGATAAGGAGTCCAAACACTTGGAAGCTCCTCTCCTCGAGGTTAAGGGTGTACACCCGAAGCAGTGACTTCACCATCATATATAAACATAACATATCAAACAAGGTTACATAAAGAAAGACTTTAAAAGAGCCTTGGCGTGAAATGACCACATTCTCAACATAGAATCTTTCCTAGTGGAAAATAATGGCATTGAGAGCCAGCAAAAGAGCGCATATCACAAACATAGGTCTAAGTTGCTCGTCATAGGATCTAAATTGAGAAGCAACCTTCTCCCGCGGTTTCATCCCGCTCCTTAGGGAGTAGGGTTCCACATAAAATCGTGTTCTTCACGTTTCGTATTTCTTGATTTAGTGTTTTGTTTATAAAATCACTTTTGCATTCCTATTCTCTAACATGGTATCAGAGCTATGATATTTTCTAACATGGTATGAAACCCTAGATCATCATGGGTCAGGCGCCGATCTCCGCTCTAGAAGCCGTGCATCCTAGCCTCATGCAACCATCAAGCAGATCACGATGGGTTCTCTGGAACCCTACAATGCGAGAGAACAGCGGCAACTCTCTGTTCACAACCTCTCTCTCTGTGGTTCTTGAACAAGGCAGTCTCACGTGAAGCCCGCCAAGCAACTTCGCACGATGCCATGAGGTCCTTCCCGATTTCCATGTCCATGTAGCAGAGGATGGCGGGCTCCTCACTCGAGAGTCAAAGACCAAGCCCTAGTCGTACCATGCGGCACTCCAGACCTCCATCGGGAGGTTCATACGGCAACAGTACCGATAGTGACGCTCCTCAACAGCGTCGTGATCCTGGCGATCTCCAGATCTTGTCCTCGTGCTCCTCGCGTCTCCAAGCATGCACATCTCCAGCAACCATGCTCTGGCGGTGCATAGCAACTTCACGCATTGCCAGTCTACCTCACGCGTGCACCCCATTTCCGCGTACCCCTGGACTGCTCCCCACGCCTCTCCTCCTTGGAGGCATCCTAATTGACAACCAAGGCCCCAGCGATGCCGCCTCTCTCAGCCCTCGACGCAACCTTTGCACCGCCACCCTCCAGATCGCGATGGCAGCTCCTCCACCGATCTCCTGGGTGGCACTCCCTCCTTCTACAGCTCATAGGCGGGCTTCTTCCCCCTCGATGGCATCTCGCATATCCCCTTCAGCTTCAGGCGGCGTTGCCGATTCATTGGAGGCGGAAGTTGGGTTCCCAATGGGAACTCCAGTCCAAGCAGACATGAGCAAAGGGCCCGATACCCCTTAAATAGAGGGATGGGCCGAGAAGAAGCAGCAGTGTATTTGGGGGAAAAAAGGTGAAGGGTCCCCCAAAAGGTCTGTAAAAAAACAGAGCAGTAAAAAAATAGATGTTTGATTAGAAAAACAAGAGGCGCATACAAAAGAAAAGTCGTACGCAAAAATTGCAAAAATGATGAAAAGCTGTTAAAAAAAGGGAGAGACGATTTAAAAAATTGCAAAAAAAAGGATAAAAAAATGAAAATGATGATTGAACGGCTTAAACTAAAAGTGATTTAAAAAAAGTGAGAAGAAGCCAAAAAAATTGAGATCGGTTTATGATATTTTTTCTCATTTTCTTATCTTCTCCAATCTTCTCGATTAAAAAACGTGTGACTGCTATTAAAAAAATTAGCCAAAAATGATGAAGAAAAGTTGATAAAAAAATTTCTGTAGACAGCTTATTTAATGGTTTATGTTTTCCCCATTATCTTATCTCAACTTAGTCGATGTCATATATTCCGACTAGTATGGGAGAAAGGGGAGTATTGTGTAGAGTCACAGGTTTGTTCCAGATTCAGATGTCTGATTCCAGACCAACCAGATTCTTCATACTCTACAGTTTAGATGATCAAACTCGATGTTCAAATTCCGAGTCCTCAGTTTCAGACACGCACATGTATGCGATCTTCTTTTCAGATGTGCACATGTTTGACATCTTTTGTGTGATCCCATCATTCTTATTTTCGGTCAGGGTTTTCATGTGTGTCATAGGGTCTCTAGAGTTGAGTACAATTCCCTATGCCATGTTGAACAGGGTTTTCATGTGTTTCACATAGACTCCATAGTAGAGTCACATTCTCTATGCCAGATGGGAGAGACCCAGTTCTCCGACGAGGAGACTTCTTCATATTCCATTCTCAAGCGATAGTGAACACCAATACGAGATCCTTCTGACGTTCGTATGAGATAGAACCCACTTCGAGGTCACTATGAGAGAGACCCATCTTCAGAAACTTACATATGGATAATTAACAATGCTCTTTTCGACCCTTCCAGAGATGGAGCAATTGTCCATATCACTGTGACGGGCTAGAGTTCTCCATGTAGAGACTCATTCTTCAGTTGCAATGACTATGACAGGCGTTGTACAGAGCACATGCTATCCGACGAGGAGATTCAATTCGACTCGCACTCCAGCCCATTCGTCCTCTTCACCTGCATGGCATGAGAAGCAACGTCCTTGATTGCAATCGATAGTTGTGTGCATTGAGTTGACATTGTTTGTAACGTTATTAAGCGTGAGTTGAGATTTCTTTCTATTTGTCCAAGCTGAGAATTGCATGCTCCAGCTTGAGGGGGAGTGTAGGAATATTTGTTTATATGCGTCACTTATGTGGGGAGATGGGTAAATGGATCCCTCCAGGATCCATTTACCACATCCAATTCTTTAGTCTCGCATCTACTAGCTAGGAGATGTGGAGACTCTGTAGGAGCAAGATATAGACCTCCACACCCATTGTATCCAGAGAGAAAAAGCAATGACGCATATGACCATTTAAGGCATTCTCCCATGGTTCCAGTCCACTCCTCAGGGAGTAGGGTTCCACGTTAAATCTCGGTGTTCTTCAAGTTTTATTTCTTTATTCTCTCATTCGCTTCCGCATTCATATTTTCTAACACAGTATTAGAGCTATGCTATTTTCTAACAAGATATAATGCGAAATCATATCCAATCCAACACAAATGGATTGGATTAGTTTGGTATGGTCATCTTAATGTTTGTAACATCCGGTTTCCAATCAAACCCGAACCCGATCTGATTTGGGTCCGATTAACCTCATAAAATTGTTGGCCAATGCTAAACTTAAAACGATCAATTGATCGTGGATCAAAAGTCTCTCGAGCAAAATCGACCAAAAATCGGTCACACCGTGAAAAAGCCGCGACGCAAATTCAGAAACCGCAAAACAAATCGAGACCTTCGAAAAATCCAGTTCGATGAGACAAGACCAACAAAATTGACCGTTTGTCAATCGGAGGTCGTTTGATATTTTAAAACCGTAAAATTTAACCTCAAATCAAAACTGTATCTCGAAAATCTCGGGCATCCAAACTCGATCGAAAGTATATCAATATTATACTCATTTTGATCATCGTTCCGAGACGATCAAATTGAGATATTGTGCATTGAAATTCGAGGTCCGATGCACGATTACGGTTAAATTTAAGTATACCAAATAAAGAGCAAATTTAAAAAAATAAATAAAATGCACAGGCTTGTATTGGATTTCAGCAAAATATATATATATATATACAATATTAGGTTTATAACATGGATGATGCCATTAATGACATCATGATGGTGATGTCATATTTTGTAAAAAAAAAGAAAAGAAGAAAAAGGGAAACTTCTAGGATGTTTCCCCTCTTCTCACCCTTTCCCTCCTCTCCCTATATAAGGCCAAACCCAACGTTTTCTTCCTCTTTCTATTTCTCTCTATTTTCCCCCCAAAACCCCAATTGGCTCCAGCTGTGGGAGCCAAAATCCTTCTCCAGGCTGCTGTCCAGCATCCTTAAAAGTGGTTAGCTGCTACCCCCTGCCATTCTTGGAGTCTCCCAACCTTCCTTGCTCATGCTGCTACAAATTCCAGCACTTGGAATTGATGTTCTTCTGCAAATATAAGCTGCTGCATAGTGCATCCCCTGTCCTACACAAGGAGACCAATTGGCTGCAGCTCAACAACCTCTTTCCTTGCTATTTTCTGCTCTCTAACTCCAGAACAACACCTCTCTGATGATCTTTGTCTTTGGAAGAAATGCATGCAAGATCTCCAATTTTTAAAACAATCTTTAGGTACATTCCTATTCAATATCCTTTGCTGTCATGCATGCCAATCACACTTCTTCAGTGTCTTTTCTTGAATAAATCAGGAGGGAAAGGGGGAGTTGGGATATAATTATATGTTACTGTAGTCAAAAAAAATTAAGCAAGAAATTTACTCTCTTGCTATTGTTAAAAAAACATTACAGAAAAGCTTATTTGAAAAATTTATGTTCTATACACTCCCTTTTTCCCCACCTATGAATATGGGTATGTATAACTTAACCTTCCATCTTACTGACCTCCATGTATGTTGTCACATATACATTTTAATTCCTTCATTGATCAGATCTCTGTTCAGAGTTGAGGATTTTCAGAAACTGTTATTACTTGAATGTATGAGAATATCTTTTGAACTATTTGAATCGATCACAATTCTAAATAGAGTCTAAATTAATCATAGAGTCTGTTTTATTGAATCTGGTTATTGATAGTATAATAGACTTACTTTATACTTTTCGAAAGAAATCATGGGTTCTAAAGTTTGATTCTCATATAAATACCTCATATTAATCATTGCTCTCTTGAAGTAAGCTAAAGATGAATTTTATTCGATCAGGAACAATGTGAAATCAATCAAATGGAATCCATGGTATGTTGCAATTGACAGTAGATTCATACTATTGGAATCTTATAGGGATTTGACCTGCATTAGAAGATTTTTCTTGATCTAATGAAATTTGGATATCTCCAAAAATTTATGAACGTACTTGTCTAGAGTCTGTTTCAAGAACAGCAGATTAAATTACAATGTATACCCATTTACATATGTTATGTTATTCCATTGGAGTAATATCATATTCAGGCCTTTGTCAATCAGTATGCTTTCACATTTTCACATAAGTCCGGAAGCCATTGAGATAAAAGATTCACCCGTAATATTTTATATTCAGTCCACATGAGCACAATAGTTCAAATATATATAGATATATATTAACTGATAATTTACTGGTTACCAATCCGGAATTTAAAAAGAAATTTTAAGTTTTATTTGATTGAAAAGAATTAAAATTTTATTAGATTGAAATTAAGTTCTAAATATTGTTATCATGACTTGGAGAAATTAAATTAGGAATTGGGAGTTGTGCATCTTTCTTTCAACTTTGAGTCAGGTCCAAGTAATAACTTCTACTCTCATGTTTTTATTAAAGAAGTTGAAAAACCAAATATTACTATATTATTACCCTTTTCTTATAAAGTCAACAAATGATTTTCTCAAAGTCATTATGACTACAAATCTTTAAACATAAGATCTTTGAGTATACCCTATTATTTAAAAATATATCATTAAGGTTAGGTAGCGATAAATTACCAAAGTTGTAAAGCTGACCAAGAGATCATCATCAACCAAGAGAATTAGATCTACAAAGCTGACCACAAAAAGAATGAAGAAATGAATATTCAAGCAAGTGAAAGTGTAGATGAATAGTCCCGGTCTCGGTGATTTTTACACTTGACCGTGCGAGGGCGCGGTGACCCTCAACTGGGCGGGAGATAGGAAGCTCAGTTCGGGCAGCGGCTGCCAAGTGCGAGGGTCTAGGATCCCAGTTCTTTTCACGGTTTTTACGCAAGCTCGCAGCGTTTTACGCCTAGTTGGGATCCCGATTTTTGACCAGATCCGCTGACCCTCTATTTTAGGACACACAGGCGGGGGATCCTCGATTTTAGTTTTTCGTACGAGCTCGTTGCCCGTTAGCGGTCGGGCCATTTTCTAGAGTGACTTTTCCAGATAGTCTCTCTCGTCTCTGGGGCATAATTTTGGAGTAGACCTTTCCCTGTATTGGACCGCACTTCCAATAAGAAGGCGAGACGGAAGAACCCTTTTGTAGGCTACCTCACCGCTTGAGTTTTGTTTACTTTCGCCAACAGACTTGGCGATTCTACATCTAAATCATTCATGTCTACATCTAAGTCATCTAGAGTTACACCTGAGATAGTTGCAGTAAAAGTTTGGAGTTATAATCAAAGTTGAATTAGTTGTAAATGACTACAATAAAATTTGATTTGAAATCCTAAACTAGTAGACGTGTTGGGAACTTAGTTAGGATCCATTATACAACACTGCATGCCTACGGAGGCACCCCAACCCTAAAGCACTCCCCATGTCTTAGAGTTATACATACACACATACGTTTATGAATAATCAATTACAATATAAATATTTTGTATATGAGAAATGTTGGGATAATGGGTGATCATGGAAGGTGCTTACAAGCAACTTGAAAACCTTTTTACATACGCAAGTAGAAATAAATTTTAGTTGTTCTTGCCTTTCTACTTGCTTGCTTTTGAACATATTAAATCCCCACTTATTTTATAAGTTTTTGGGAGGTACCAGCAACCGTTGACGCCTCTTCTTTCCTAACATGTTTTGGCAGGCAAAGAGCATACTGCTCAGTAGCTATTGATGACATCTGGTGACCGTGTATATACCATACGGTATGTTTCTTTTGTTTCAGTTTTTGGTACAGTTTATGGTGTAATATGCTTCATTCCTCTTCAATCATAAATTTTGAGATCTACATGTACATTGTAATACATTCTTTTGTTACATAAAATATTATACGGAAATGAATAAATGTTGATGGCACTTCTTCTTCTTGTCAATGTGGTTGATTACTTGAATGTGAATGTCATGGCAGAAACGCACGAAATATCCCCAAATTTTCAGGAGTTTGTGCGATCTCTAGCTAATTTAATAATGCGAATGTGTGTAAACGGGCACATGGATCTGAGGGGATTCACAACGTTCTTTTCCAAATGAACAAATGAAGGATAGAGGTCCGGGAAACATAATAAGATAAATATATTGAGAGGAGTAATCAGAAAGATACAAAGGTTTGGGAAGACTGTTACAAGTTATAACACTCCACAATCCAAGCAAGATACAAATAACGGATCCACAAATTAGTTTCCCCGGGCAACACCAAGCATCCTAGAAAACAACTGAGTTTCTCTTACAAAACAAAGCCCAAACAACCTTGTTGGATTAGATTGGTTTGACAATTTGCAAATCCATTAGAATGGACTAAGCCCCCATTCCAATATGGCAACCCATTCCAATGCATAATTTTTTAAGAATATAGTATAGATGTGAAACTTCAATTTATACATTGCTTCAATTTCATTTCAGTATCCATCCACCATTGCTTCATATTACCTCTTGGCAAAGTTATATCGCAAGCTGAAACACGACATAGTCACACACCACTAAGGTTAGAGTTTTCATGAGTCATGAAACTAGAATCCAACTAATGCTCACCACAAAATGCCATCTATCTCTCAACCATCCATCTCCCACAGCAAGTAGCCATGCATAAAACCTCCGTAATCATTTCTTTAGCAATGGTGTCATTCTATCCTAACACTCATGAGCAATCTCATATATTCAGAGTAATGACTATACAACCGACTCACCCAATTTCAGTGCAGCTCACTTATCATCTCATACGGTTATCCATATCTAAGGGCATCTCATTATTTTATCAAGTTTAGATTACACTTAATGAGTTAAAATCATGTAAATTGGATGTCCTTTGAGCAATCTCATATATTCATAGTAATGACTATACAACCGACTCATCCAATCTCAATGCGGCTCACTTATCATCTCCTGTGGTTATCCATCTCTAAGGCCCCGTTTGTTATGCACGTATAGAGAAGGGAATGGAATCATCATTCCTCTCTCGATTCCATTCCTTTGTTTGTTAGATCAACTTTATGCAGGAATAACGATTACAAAGGAAACCCGATTCCCCCATTCATGGGAATTGCCATTCCTAGGTTCCCCCCCAAGGAATTGGGATTCCATTCCTTACCAATGCTAATGAATGTATTCTTTTTCAATATTTTAAATTAATATATCATTGTTACAAATATGTGGTTATCGACATGGATATGAGTTATTCTTTCTTTGGATTTTTTGGACACCGACATGGATATGGTTTTTTTGGATATGGATATATGGATACTGACATGGATACAAACATATGGATGCAAAAGGTTGGATAAGTTACAAATATATGCATATATGGATATCGACATGAATATGTGATATTTTTTGCGGATACATATATAGATACAGTTTAATTTTTTTAGATATGGATTCCAAGGCCTTAAATGTCGGTTTCGGTCACCATTTCGGTACCAACCAAAACAGAATTTCGATGGAATTTCGGTGGAATTTCGACCGAAATTTCGATCATTTCGGTCATTTTTTGTACTAGGACCTCCATATTTCGGTCGTTTCGATCATTTCGGTCGAATTTCGATTTCGACTGGATATCGATATTCGACAGAAATTCGACCGAATTTCGCTGAAATTTGAAGCCATGATGGATTCAAATATGATTACAAGATATTCCAGCGGATACGAATACATATATATTAATATATCTATTAAAAGGATGAAATATATCAGATATGATTAGTTTACGGATACGGATACAAACACGGATATGTGTTTTTTTGTTTTTTCCAGATATGGATATGGATAAGGATATATGATTTTGTTCTAATATGGATATGGAAACAGATGCAATGTTCATTTTTCTTCTAAGATATGGATATTGATTATATTCTAGTAGATATATATATATACAGATATGGATATGGATTTTAATTTTTCTACGGATACATATATGGACATGGATGGTTTTTTTTTGCGGAAGCGGATATGGACATGGAAATGGGTTTTATTTTTTTATTTTTTTGCAGTTATAAATATCGATACATATACCATATTTAGTTTTTTAGGATATGGACGCAGGTTATATTTTAGTGAATACGTATATAGACATTGATATGTGTTTTTATTTTTTTTCAAATACAGATACCCATAACATTTTTAATATCTTTAGACTACGGATATAGATATGGTAATAAAATATTGTAGCGGATACGGATATGGATATATCAAATATATTAATTGTATGAAAAAATCAAAGTAGTTTCAATTTAAATTTGACTATTGATTCTTTATATGAAATATATCGATTATATGAAAAAATATGTTTGAGAATACCGGTTATTTCTTCTACTTAACGAAATATATCAAAAGAATGTTATTTTCTTTCTATTCTTTTCCTTTTCCAAATATAAGAAAGGAACATGTCTCATAATAAAATTTTCAATTCGTAATATGATCCAAACAATGGAATGGAAAAACTTTTTCCTTTCCATTTCATTGTTAATTCCATTCTTGTCTTGATTCCATTCCATTGTAATTCCTTTCCAATCAAACAAACAGGGCCTAAGGGCATCTCATTATTTTGTTATCAAGTTTAGATTACAATTAATGAGTTAAAATCATGTAAATAACATAAAATTCATCCAATTATGATAGTCCTCAGAAATCACAACCATGTTAACGTCTTGGAGTATAAAAATTCGGTGGAATCTATAATCCAACGAGGTGGGTTAGTATTGAACGTTTTGAGTCGGATATTAAGTTAAAATCCAATCAAATCTGGTCCATGTACACCTTTTGTAGAGGGAAAAATTGAAGTATCACAAATAAAATCAAGCATTTTATACTGTTTAATGGAGACATAGGTTTTGGCATTTTGCAATTTAATGTGTTTAGATAAAAATCTTAGACCATATCAATGTCAGATTCTTGATTTCATGTCAACATTTCTTCAGTATTCTTCAATACAGAAAGTACGGTACAAATCTTCAAAGTTCATTGATATTCAAATTAGAATATGGATTAGCCATTATAAAGCTCGAATTATGGTTCAAATCTATATCGCGTTATTTTCTATTGAACTAACACTAGCTTTTCCTGTGATAAAATTATATTATACCATTTGTATGTGATTACACAACCATGATCATACTTATATTTCTACTAGTTCAACATGATAGATGCTGATCTCAATGATATTATTTTATACTTCTACTAGTTCAACATGTTAGATGATGATCTCAATGATATTATTCATTTACATTGACTATCTCAAGAAAAAACACATAACACTCCTATTATTTCAGCTAAATTACATCGTCACAAAACATCATTACTAATTTCTATATTCTGAATGTTTGACTTCACAACTATTGTGTTCCATTTCGAGGCATCACCTTACGCAGCCAGAAATAAGTGTTCAATATTTTATTCCGTGTGCTTTTCTTCACTTTTGAAACTGTGGTGAGTAAACGATCTCAGAAGGCACACACCCAAGAACTCTATTTATTATACAAAAACAAGATACAAAAAAGAGAGTTACACATATACTAACCAGGACACCTACAGGCACTTTGCCTGGACAATCATATTTTCCACATAAAGATAATACTGATCCTCCTAAACAAAAACAAAGTGTTCCTGGACAATCATATTTTCCACATAAAGATAATACTGATCCTCCTAAACAAAAACAAAGTGTTCCGGGCAACCAAAAAGCCCAACTAAAAGCGAACAGCTTTGCTCTCTCATTTATGGACATGTAGACAACCATACTCATTCAGTTCAGGCCATCCAATTGCAAGCACTCCTCCATAAATCAAGAGTTGTTCAATATCATATGTCGCTTCCTTAGATGGGGACCACTCTGCAATGGTCTCTAGCAGGAACCATGTTCTAAACTCTTTTGCCATTATTCACAATCATGGCAGCAATCATGTGAAAATCTGGGACCCGTGCTTCATATTTACATCTTCGTGCATATTCCACCTCCTCAGCATTTTATATTTTATTTTGTAAACTCCCAACCCCACCATATGTGATGGCCTCTTGAGGTAGGCCTGCTCTCCATACCCTTCAAATCTCACATCACATTCATAAATTCTGATATATGATGATTCAAGAACAAAATGAGAAAAGATGAAAAGGCTGATACCCAAGACCCCCCCCCCCCCGAACCCCGAAGAACATACCAACACTTCACAATCATATCCCCTTAGTATGCAACAAATGCAAAAGACATGGGAACATGTCACACACCTGGGATCATCAAGGAAATACCATGGCAAAAGCTCGACAACACCCTCACAGTCCTTGACAAAAGTTGTAGACTATCGATACCCCCATATGATGCGGAATTGAAAATGTGTTGGTGTTTGTAACCCTTTTATACGGTGTCTTAAACACACATGACTAATACGGTTGTAATGTTTATTTGATGATTAATGGTGAAGTTTTTGGGCACATACTTATACGGTAGAGGACCTTTTTTCTTTCAAAAAAAGAATCGAAAACGTGTAAGAAAATGAGGGTGAGAGGAAGAAGAAAAAGTGCACCAGCAGTACAAGGGTTTTTAATGGATATGAGCGAGATGGAGAAAACTCCAAATTTGTATTTCTCAAATATGGGTTTTAACCCATTAGCATCATTATATTGAGAGGATGGGATCACAAAACAAAAAAAAAGTGTGCTTGTAACCTTATTCATGTTTGATATATGTGAAGCAAATATGGATAGAGAAATATCAACATATCTGTATCAAATCCATTTTCATTCCTAAAATTGAGTCATAATCTACAATTTGAGTTGCATCGACTCTCTTCTGATTTGAAAAAATCATTTTCGGATGAAATAACAAATCTTAGACATTCATAAGAAGACTTGACTCGAGGATTGTTGAAGCCTTGGTCAAAAAATAAATGCAGTGCACATTATGGAGTTAATTTCGATGTTGAAATCCTCCTAAAGTCATCGATAACTTGCATCAAATCCTAATAGAGAAAGTGAGAGGATGCTTGCAATGGTTGAATCGTGAGGTTTGGGGCATCCATGGATTGTGTGGAATGGAAATTAAGGTAATATGAAACGTGGGGAAGTTACAAGATCTTGGATCATTTATACAAGAAGGCCAACGCCCCATAGTCCCAATAGGAATAGCTTGTTGCCCTCTTTGTCCTTTCTCGGCATTCCTTCTAAAAGGTGTATGCACTTTAAGATGTAAGAGTAAATTTTATATCCATTCAATCCAACAAGTCAATCTTTTTAGAAGGATCCAACAAGTCAATTTGGACAATGACATTAACATTTTTCCTACTTTTAATGTTTTGACAAAAGGATATAGAGAAAGGACTTCTTCACGAACTCCCATGAGAGCCAATTATGCATATTCTTGTGGGATGGCTCCTTTTTAAAAGGACTCAAGCCTTGTTAAGTTTGGTCTCCCCAAACCCAACAACGATGATAGCACTTCAAGTAGCATTAGCAACATCCGTAAACGGGTTGGGGCATCCTCCAAGGATCAAGGGACACTAATGTCGCCACGGGCTCATTATATGAAATCGGGTGGTATGTCTCCATTGGTGACAATCACAAGAGAGTGCATTAATGGCATCCATAGTGCCAAAGACGTAATGGCTTCCCATAATCGGTTAAAGGAAGTGTATGCATCGAGTTCAATCAATATGAATGTGGATCTTGCATGAGGTTTATGGACGCGAGGCAAAATCAACCATGTGACTGAGGCTAGTAAATTGGAGGCTAGAAAGAGCTACTAAGGGCAGCGTTCATCCTACAACAATTAAGAATAAGTGCGGCCACAATGAGCAATTCACTCGATCTTTAAGACAAGGGGCACCTCAAACAAAAGGGATGAAATCCACTTGATGACAACGGCAATTTCTCTGTAAAGTAGTAATTATGATCTTTAAGCACCAAGCGAAGACAAAAGGAAGGTGTTGTGACCAAGAGATGTCCTCTTGATGATGCGGTGATCACATGCAGCTCCATGCAGCTGAAATGCAATTAAGAGAGCTGAAGAGGTTGACAACACCAGTAGAATAAGCAAGACTAAATATAGATACAGGTGGAGTGTCAAGATTCCCAAATGTCGGCGGCATGCCGATCGTATCACCCCATATCGCCAGCATGATGCCCGATATGGGGCACGCCGGCAATATGGGCAAAAGGTGGGCATTTTTTGCAATAATCACTTAGAATATTAGTTGTTGAGACTCAATGATGCCATCGACATAAGTCACATAGCATCCCCTTTATTTGCATCCCATTTTGTGACATGCGGGGTCAATGGGTGCATTATTGATCTTGGAGGCATCCTTTTATTCCCATTTGTCCAAGCTATGCCATTCTAACATTTCAAAGCTGAAAGACTCAACTTTGGAATACTTTACTACATCGCCTTCTTCAAAGTTCCAACTTGTAAGTTCTCTTCTCCAACTCCGTCTCCAATCTTCCAAAGAAGCTTAAGCTCACTAGTCAAGGTATGCATTCCTCTCATGAACTTTTTTTACATTTAAATTTTAAAATTTGGTAAGTTTTGTTACATTATTTTAATATGTTAATACTTTAGAATTGATAGTAGGTTACTTTTCTTTGTTTGTTGATCTTGTGCTTGATCTACTAGACTACTAGTCTACTAGGGCCCTAAATATCAGTTTTGCTCACTATTTCGGTGACTGACCGAAAAGGAAATTCGGTGGAATTTTGGTAGAAATTCGATCGAAATTTCGGTCATTTCAATCATTTTTTGTACCAGGTCCCCCATATTTCGGTCATTTCGGCCATTTCGGTCAAATTTCGATTTCGATAGGATATCAATATTCGACAGAAATTCGACCGAATTTCGTTGAAATTTGAGGCCATGTAGTCTACTACTACAATAACATGATATCATTATCCTTCTACACAGCTGTTTTCGCTAGGATGTCGACAGTTTGATGCATCTCTTTGTTGAAATTTTGAAGGTAAGTTGTTGATTTTGATATTATTTTGATAGGTATTAATTTAAATACTAAATGATCAGAGAATCTAAATAGTTCGTCCAACATTAAAATAATATAGAGGTTATATTTTAATTTAAGATTTTCCATTTGTATAAACTAAATAATCTGATTTGAAGTAACTTATTTTAGTCAATGTATAATGCAGACAACATGGAAAGTGAAAGTTATCATTCGGGTTACGATTCTAACTCTCGACATGAGACAGGAGAGATCGATTGGTTGTACACTGATATGCTTGAAGGTAGCAAATACAAGACTGGATATCAATTTTATGGAAAACAAATCCATGGAGGAATTACAAGATTCAAACATCATCTTGTCTGTAGAGGGGGCATAAAAATGTTGCCATGTGCATGAAATGCCCCAAAGAAATCATTGAGCAGATGGCAGATGAGGACAAATTTGGAGGGCAAGAAGCTAAAGGAAAAGGAAAATTCCACAAGGGATGATGCATTCGGGGAGACCTTGTTTCAGAGAAATTAAATGGCTATTGATGAATCGATTGAGGACGATGATTTTGTATGTCCTCCCGATAATCAAACTGCAAATGGGAAGGGGGCATATAGGCATGCAATGAAAGAATCCATTAGGTCCGAACACAAAAGGCGTGAATTATCCTGACGTGGATATGATAATAGCCTTAGATTTGAGACTGAGGATGGGGAGGTGCTGGAGGGAGTGGAATCCAATCAAAGAAGAAGCAAAAGGCAATGAAACAACTTTGAAAAATAATAGCTCATTAAAAGACTATTATGCTCCATTGCAAGATGCAAAGAAGAAAACATTGAAAGGGATGTTTTCAAATGCTAGAGAATAGGTAAAAAAAGTTGTTTCAAAGCTTTTCTTCATAAAAGGAATTACTGCAAATGTTGCAAGTGGGTCATTCATACAACATGCCATTGATGAGATGGTTTACGCAGGTATGAGAGTGAAAACTCCTACTCCATATGAAATCATGAAAAAATATCTTCAAATGGAGAACGCTGAAGTTCAAGCCCACATTGACAATTTAAAGACAACATGACCGGAGTACGTTGTGACCATCATGACTGATGGTTGGACTAGTTATACTAGGAAGCAAATCATCAACTTCCTAGTCTACTGCGATGGAAAGACAATCTTCCTCAAATCTGTGGACGCCTCTAATCGGGTTAAAGACTACAAATATATTATGAAGTTGATGAAAGATGAGGTAAAAGAAGTTTTGGTAGAGAACATGGTGCAAATCGTCACCGATAACGGTAGTAATTTCAAAAAAGCCAAACAAACATTGATGAAAGACCATAATTACGGAAACTTTTAGACACCTTGTGCCGCTCACTGCATTGAATTGACAAATAGATTTTGGAAAGATAAGAAGCATTTCAACTAGTGTAGAGCAAGCACGGGAGTTGACTACCTTCATTTAAAATCGATCTCGTCTCTTGTACTTGACGAGGGAAAATTGTGGAGGGGATTCGATTAGGCATGGCATAACTAGATTCGGAACAAAATTTATCGCATTGCAAAATACATTGGATAAGGTGAGCTTGAAGACCTTGTTTGGGTCAATGGAGTATTACAGTACTAAGGAGGGATGGACGACAACAAGGAAGAAGACGGAGGACTTGGTTGGGCAAGTGACTTTTTAGGATATGTGTGTTAGAGCCAAAAGGATAATGGAGCATGTAGTGGATGTTTTAAGCTTGGTGGATGGGGATAAAAAGCCCGCGATGGATGCTCTTTACAATGCAAAGACGTAGATGAGCGATATCGTTAAAGAGAATGCAAGTCCTGAATTTTATCGACAATTTGTGAAGATAATTGATGAGAGATGGACCAACATGTTAATGCATCCACAGGGATGTAAAAAATGGTCTAAACAGACGTTTAAACGCATGTGATGCTTGATCGCATCGTTTAGGCAAAAAAGGGTCCATAAATGGGTGGGCCGCACAAGCGGCCTTAATCGACCATTTAAACGGCCTTAAATGGCTTTAAGCGGTCTTTTAAACGGCCTTAAACAGCTATTTAAAAACATGTATCTACTTTCATCAAAGAATCACCATTATCCATGATTTTTTGGATTCATGCTATGAATTGTAATTGTTTATATTATCTATTTTGATATTTGGATGAAATGGTCCTTGAATTTGACAATATTTGATCTATATTGTGATTATGTCTTTCTTATGTATTTATACTTTTTTATTAATTATATATATGTAATATTTTTTATTAATTAAAAATGCAAACCCGCATAACTCGTTTAATTTCCGTCTAAACTCCCGCATACCATTTAATCAGTAATCAGTGACCCTACCAACTGAATACTGCATACCGGTTTTTGCAATCTTGTGCATCCACTTCACAAAACTGCTGAGCTTCCCCTTTAATATACATGTTAATATTTTTATATTATTTTAGATATTATAAATTATGATATCATTAAATTTTACAGCTTATTACTTGAATCCAAAATATCTATACATGCACAAACTTGGTACACGGCTACACGCTCTAACCTCATCTTTGTGGGACAAGAAGTAGTTGAAACTCTTGAGAGGGATCATGAATCTTAACCTAATTGCATGAACAAGGTATATTTTGTATCGAATATTGAAATTTTAATTTTTGTATACAACTATACTAAAATTCCTTTATGTTTTTATGTAGATTAGGTACTTCATGGAATCATTGCTCTCATTTGGAAGAGTAACAGCAATAAACAGACGGAATAACACCCTCCCTGGTATGTGTATGTCATAGTTGTACATATTGTTATTGTTTAGTTGATTAATATATGCCTTGTAATGAACTCATGTTATATCTTTTTCAAATGAATGGTGGATGTTTTACGGTGTTGATGCTCTGCATTTGAGAAAAGTTGTGGTTAAAGTTCTATGATAAACCACATATGCAGGAGGTTGTGAAAGAAATTGGAGCACGTTCAACTTGATCCATTCAAAAAGAAGGAATAAATTGGATGAAGAAAATTTGAATGATTTGGTCGATGTAGGGTTGTCAAGAAAGCTCGAGCTCGATGAACTCAACTCGAGCTCAGCACATTAAGAGCTCATGGGCCCAACTCGAAAACTTATTGAGCCTGAGCTCGAGTTGGATTTACGGCTCGTTAGGATTATCAAGTCAAGATCGAGTTAGGTCATGCTTAACTCGATAACTCAATATACTCACATGTGTGGAAGTCGTTATTTTAGTCTCATACCGAGCAGCTTTAAGAATCTGAGGTATGGGAATCTCTATAAAAACAGGGGAGCAGGCAACATTATTTCATATTTACCTGGACGGCTGGTTAAGAGGCACGTAAGCCAACTCAGGCTCATTGAGTTCGACTCTAAGAACTCAGCTCATGAGTAGGTTGATTCATTGAATGCGGCTCGCTAAGAGGCCTGAAAGCCAGCTTACAATCGATGAGTTCAAGTCTGAGACAACATTCCAATGCTCAAACCCTATCAAGCCCGAGCTCGAGCCCATGTTTTCTTATCGAGTTCGAGTCTAAGTGGGGTCTAATCGTAGAGATCAGTGGACATCCCTAGGATTATGTCTATTATGACATAGCATTGAAGATGAAACATGCATAGAAGGGTGAGATAAGGATGGTTACATGGACCCGATAGACGTCGCCTACTTATCCAAGATCCGTGACGACGTGGATGAGGGAGAGGAGGATGTCCTAAGACGATGGATGGAAAGCAATGGGTGTCATGTTCTTGAAGGAGTAAGACCAAATCCAACTATCACTTATCAAATATGTGTTGATGTTAATGACTTCATGGCTAGGTCGGGTCGTCGAAGCACCAATCCTTAAGGCATCGAGAAAATCCGACAATCCTTCACATTCCATGTCGAAGGGCAGGGTAGTGGTGGTAGTGGAGATGCAGGTGAAGCCATTGAAGAGGTACATGATAGTAGTGGTAGCGTACATGCAGCTTATGCCAGTGGTGGTAGAGGGCCACCTCCAAATGACAGTCAAATGCTAGAGGTTGGTCACGAATATATAGAACATAAAAATGCACATTCTTTCAAAAAAAACATAAAAATACACATGGAGAACATGTGCTAAGTCCAGAGCCCATGGACTACGAGTGTGTATCCCATGGGAACTATAGAGTATAGATTTGGGCATGGTCCTCATGGTTATGGATCATATATGTATGGTGGAGGCCATGTATCTAGGTCCTATGGGAATGATCCAACTCCAACTGATGATTATATGGTAAACTTGATCTCTTCATTGGGATCTCAAAGTATTAACATGAGCGATTCTAAGTTCAAGGGTGCTGACACATCCTCGCCTTTTCGTTACGAATCAAGTTCTTACTATCAAGAATCCCAACCAGATCTCCAAGAATCATCTTATCACGGTGGTAGCATTTTTCCGCATTACTTTCTAGTTAGATTAGTCGCTCCCCCTCCTACTAGCTATGGATATGAATATGGTGCTAATAGAAAGGAAAACTCTTCTTCTAGCTACAACGAACAAAGGGACGGGCAAGGGTGTGGCTTTTTCCCAGATTACTTTTCTAGTGAAGTTGTTCAACACGCTCCACCACCAGCATCCCAATCTCCAACTGCTCCACCATCACAAGCCCCAGCTATTCCACATGGATGTCGCCCACATGGATTTCATACCATCCATGGAGACGTAGAAAAATATTGTGGGTATGTTGAAGCATGTCATCGGCACAATCAAGAAATAGGAGATTGAATCTTGAACCGGCAAGACATTCATTCTGGAGATGAATTCTGAATCATTATTCCATGCATGTTTTCTTATTTTGTATTGTCTCTCTAGAGTATTTCATGTTTTTTCACTTGTGTTGAACAATACGAACTAAATATAGCACTCAAGATTATGCACATTTAGTTTGCATACTTAAAATGTTAAAAGTAGTAGATTTACCTTGTTTGTGCATTTAGAATATATTGGAGAATCCTTGACTCTGAGATTTGATAATTTTCATCTTTTTCAAGCAATTTCGATATGATTTCAGGAAATCGTCGGTATGCCCTGGGTAAATGCCCATTTTCTGACTTGGCAAAATGGCGTCAATATCGACACTTAAAACTATGTGTGTTTGAAGCTTTGCACACTAAAGATTAAATTGTGCAAGTGAATACATGAAAGAGCTATGCCATCTTTGGGTAGTTACAAGCAACTCTTTCCAAGTTGAAGATAATAAATGAGAGGTTTGTTCTTTTTTTCTTCCTTATTATACTCTTTTTTGTGCCCTTGAATCCACATTGTATGGGTGTTGTGATGAGAATACCTTCACCATGGGTGAATGTATCTTCCATATTCAAGGAATTTAACAATCATTGTACCTTCAAGCGACATCTTTCAATCTATGTCAATTTGTATGTAAAATGTAGTCTATATGGCTTACTTCAAAGTTCTCTCACCAATACTCAACAAGATCATTATGTCATGGGGACAGCTACAATGCAGCGTCAAACCCCACATTCCCCTCTCCCTCCCCAAAAGGCTTCGAAAACCAAATTCGAGCCACCGACGTAACTCCACTCTCTCCAAATCTAAGCTCGTCCAAAAAAATATTTTCATGATCCTTTTTTGTATATTTATGTACCAAACGAGAGCTTCTAGATCGGTGACAAGTAGAGCTTAGATATAGTTGTCCGAATTGATTCCAATAGCATCGGTCCTCAACCCCTCAATTGGTATCTTGCCTTCCAAGATTTTTCTCCACAACTTTTCCAATAGAGGCCACTAATCTACAAAACAAAACTTACCTCCAACAAATGGTGGACCAAGCGAAAGAGACATTATTCTCGTACTTTTATTTATTTATTTATTTTCTCTAAACCTAAGGGATGTATTCTTTGAAGGTGTCCTTTAAATGCGATGTGTGTCTTTATGGGTAGATGTATATCTCTTAGATAAAATAGCTGGTATATGTATATGTACAAAGCAACCATTATGTGTTATAAAGGAGAATGAATAATTTAAATAATAAATATTATCATTGAGATTTTGATATATCTCCTCTCTTTTTTATTCTCTCCTCTTAGACCCTTCACCCAATCACCTACCCCTCCACCCCTCACATTCCTTCACATGCTCTTTATCTACGCTCACACCAAGTTCCTCTATTCTCAACCCTCAAAAATTCTTTCATAAAATTCAAATTTTGTCATCATCCAAATTGTCATTCCACAATTCTTTAACAAGTTAATATACAAAACAAGTGCCCTCAAAAATCAAAGATAACATAAGCCGCCTCCACCAGAATCATATGCAAGTTCTACCAGGATAAATAACCTAAAGTTCATCAAAATAAGTCCTTTAAACCTTTATGGAGAAGTCACAATACGTAGGTCATCTTCACCTATGGATCGAAATGTTGGTATGTGAACCATAGACATGTGCAGAGAATGGCAGTAGCAGAAATGAATATGCTAAGGTGGATGTGTGGTCATACACGAAAAGATCGGATTAATGATGTTATCAAAAGGAAAGTTGATGTAGCTCTGATACATGATAAGATGAGAGAAAACCAGTTAAGAAGGTTTGGCCCTTTGCAAAAAAGGTTGGTTGATGCACTAGTTAGAAGATGCGAGATTTGAGATGTTGAACTGGTAAAGAGAGGTCAAGGAAGGCTCGAGAAGTATTGGAATGAGACTATCTGAAGGGATATTATTTTTTGGATTTAAGCCCGAGAATGACCAAAAATAGGTCCGACTGGAGGCAGAATATCCATGTAGTCGACCCAACTTACTTGTGGGAAAAGGCTTTGTTGTTATATAAAAAGTGCATTATATCAATAACAACACGTTTTTATTGATTTGTCTATAATCTATTATCGTATAAGTAATTCCATTACCAATTCATGCTCCACAAAACAGTGTACAGAATTCCATTCAATCATCTATGAATTTTGTTTGAACGAAATTTTCAAAATACATTGAGTACTGGATTGGATCATATTTAGTGAATAGATCAATCAATCCAAACTCATATATAAACAAGTCAGACTAAGTAAACGTATCAAAAAATGGGATAGGACACGGGTAACAGTCCCTTGATCCATTAGTAGTTATAGTGTCGATATCAGTAGATCCCCTTACCGCCTCCCGTCAAGTGAGACCCCCAAACCCATTCCAATGAAATCCCTTATCCACAACTTTGCCACATGATCCCTCTACTCTAATGACTCTCCTCTGATAGTCAATCTTCATACTATCCCCACCACTCTCTATCCACTGGCAACTGCAACGACTATAATCCAATCGTATTAGCTCCTCGCTGACCAGCCCCACCCCTAACCATCAACTTAACTGCTACGCACCTCATCCATAGATAACAATACAACTGCTGTGCACACCTCATCCCAAATCATCCCCAACTATCGAACATCATCAACCCAAGGCACTCTTTTTAATCTTTCCTCACTATCCGTCCATTTATAATGGACTCACTGATTAAAAAAATCAAAATCAAACTCTAATGTTTGTGGTTGCAATTGGATTGCTCTCCTATGTCTACATTGACCATATTAAGAATCTCTCTCTAAAACACTTTTCTTTTGGGGAAAAAATATAAGCCCTAACAACAACCTGAGATGCCGTTCATATGTAAACATGCAGCTGCAATCCTTGCTACTACTGATAGCAGCATCGCAGATCAAAGATTGGGGGATGGTCCAGGGGGGCACACAATCAAAGATGTAGGCTGAATCCACCATTCTGAACAAGCTTGCAACATTTAACACCCCCATAATGCTTACATATCTGGGTTTGGATTGGTGAAGCAATCATTCTATTTCAGGACGAGTGGATCCAAACATTTATTATACTAAAAGTGGCCCCATGTGTGCATGGCCTGAGGGGAAATTGAACCACTCAGATTGTATAGCATGAGAAATAAGATAAACAAGATGTAGTTGGCCAATGTATTTGTTATGTCAGCTTATTTATTTGCTACCTGACAGGCTGACACTACAATTAGTATCTTTTAATATCCATTTTTCGGTTATGGTCATGAAAGAACTATGGGTATGACGCCAATTGCATTTTTTAAAAAATCAAAAGAATTCATGTAACTAAAGCCGCTTAATGTGGGGCCAAGCTTTGTTATCGTGAGTTGGTCATCAACAACAACAGAGCACCTTCCCATGCAGTATATTGTGACGGTCCTCAGAACAGCCCATCAAATAGTCAGTGGCTAAAATAATTGCAAAAAAACGGAATCTAATAAAAGAATTTTTTTGTGTTTGTGCCAAGAATCTAATATAAGAATTATGCAAATCAAATTATATTGGACGGTACTATATGGTAGCATGCCGGTAAAAAGTGTACTAATTAGATTTTTGAGATATATGTCCATTCCATAAATGGATCTATCAAGGTCTGCTTAATGGAAACTGACTATTCCCCTTAGAGAGAGAACCAGCAATGACTAAAAAACATCCGCATACACTGACCAACAACAATATTCCTAGAATACACAACAAACTAGTAGTTTTAACAAGTATACCACTCAGACAAGAATGTATACCCACATGATACATGTGCTGAGTTTACAAGTCTAGAACTAGCACATAATATTCTTGTTGCCGGAAAAATAGTAGGCTGCTTCATGATTAAGATGGTGCCTGATTCAAGCATTATTATATAGAATTTCCATTCACTATATTGCCATAAACATAGAAACCATATTATTAAATTAACAAGCAAATCAAACTATGGAAGAAAACAATGCTTTCTTATAAATTTAAGGCATTTTCTTTGAGATGCTAATTAACATTGCATAAAAATTAATAAAATAGAACTTCTAATACCATATATCTCAATCAAGCATAAGGAGGAAAATCAATATATATGTGTATGCATGCAAATATAACAGAAGCAATGACAGAAACTGTTCATAGAAAAAGAAATCGCATGACGTGACACTGAACATAGAATTTGGCAATGCCTTACCACAGTCTTTGATGTTGGAGTCACGGGTATAAGTTGCCTAGATTGTTTAATTGCTAATTCCTCCAGCCTATGAGTCTCCACAGACAACTGTAAAAAATGACAAAGAAGCAAATAACATAAGTAACAAGACAAAAATAAGAACGAAGAATAAAGAAATACACACAGAGAGATCTGAGAAGCAAAATCACGGCTATAAGCCTATACCTCAGGTGCAGCACGAACACGTAAAGGTGCCTGAGCCAACGTTTCTGCCATGTTTAAACCAGTACTTGCAGCCGAGACTGATGAAACACTACTTACAGAGGATAGATGAATGGATGCAAGAGTGTTGGCTCCACTTCCCGTGCCTGGAGCAGGCACATCAGCCAATACGGATGTCCACCCATCACCACCAATTAGAGCTGAACTGCCTACGAAAGCACTTGCAGACACTAAACTAGGGCCAGGAGAAGGAACCCGTCCAATTTCATGACAAATTTGCCTTTCATCAGTTACAAGAGAAGGGAACTCTCGGTCAAAAGATGCCTTGGTGGTGCTGCTTGTAGGAGTTCCAACAGACGGAAAAGCACCAGCAGAATCAACTCCTACTTTTCTGGGGAATGGCTCATTTTGCCTCCGCGCTATCATAGACTGTGAACGCAGCAAGTTACCCTTCTCATCCCGTCCCACTACACAGTTTTCATAAACATCATGAAATCCATTCTCCAATACTCTCTCCTTGTGATGATTAAAATCCCTTCCCCGGTCCCTGTCACGATAGCTCCTACCAAAACTACTATACGGCCGTATGCGGACAGGACTATCTCTCTCACGGCCTATCGAGCCATTGGTGCTAGTACTCCTATGCGAATTAGAAGACGAGACTCTGTCCAAAGAAGATGTCAGCCGGTTAATATTGTGCTCACTCACACTCCTATTTCTCGACGTACCACCGATTCCACGATCTGTATACAAGGGAAAAGACACAATACATTGGTTTTAAGTGAAATCAACTAATCACAAGAAGAAATAAGATAAGAAAAGACAACTACCAGCAAGCAAAGAGATTCCCAATTGCTGGATCGAATGACCGGAGCTGCCGCTGCTACTGGATCCCGCAGACCCTGCTCTCAACCACTCGGGGGCCAAAGCCGGCTCACTTCTCTCCATTGCAGTCATAAACCATCATAGAAAAAAGATTATGGTTATGACTTCCTCTTCAAAACTAACTAAACTGTACAATACTCCTCAGTAGAAGGGAAAAAAACCCAACGGCAGCCATCAGTTGCCCTCCATATCCACCTCGATCAACCGATGCCGACGAACTCAGATCCCGGAAACCGAAAAGGATGAACTCCCAATCAAACCTCCATCCAAAGACAATCCCTCCACAAACCCTACGTCCGACAGGGCCAATACATGAAACCGGGACAATCAACGAGCAATTGACAAGCGAGAGGTCGATGAGAACACCGAGAGGAATCGGAAACTATTGGAAATCCGATCGCCACCGGAGTGCACGGCGCGGAAGCGCGGACGCCCCGATCGGAACACCGGGAGTGGAGCGCGGCGGGATGGGTTTTGGGCGCCGCCAGGGATCCTGCGCGTCTCCGCGGAACTGTAGGGGTATATGTACGTGCCAATGGAGGTGGAGGCGGCGGGGGGGAGGCGGGAGCGGTTACGGGGGATTGGCAGTGGGTATTGGGGCGCAGGGGGGAAGGAAGGAGGCGTGAGGGGTTGGGATTGGCGATCCTGCGCCGTCGGATACGATCGAGGGCCTCTTGGGTTGGGATCGTTGGGGTTGGGATTTGGAGGGGGGATGGGTTGTCCTTCCGGCGGTGGCGCTCTCTCTCGGGTGGGGTGTGTGTATATGTGTGTGTTTTGTTGAGCGGGTTGTCTTCGGCTGCTGGAACAGTTGCCCTATGCTTTTTTCCTCCCGTCTCCACGCCGTGTGTATGTGCGTGCGCTATTTCGCTCCGGGCCGGTTGTGGTCAGGGTTTGCCGTTTGGGGCCTTTGGGCCGGTAGCCGGTTACGGTGAGGGCCTGCTACGGATATATCCGTATCGATTTTGACATCTGTATTCGTATCAGTTTTAAAATAGATACATATATGGATATCATATTGATATCTGCAAACATCCGTATCCGTATATCCGTTTTAATATATAAATATAGCGTAGATTTATTTTCAACCATATATAGCATAATTCTCTTCCTCCTTTTACCATATTTATATACTTTTTATGATACAAACACATTTAGTAAATTAATATCATGTGTTTTCCATCCAATTCTTATATATTTAAGTCGATTCTATAGAGTATTTCTAACATTACTCAATTGCGATCAATATCCGTTTTAAATATGTATTCGATTTTTAAGGATATAGTGAGATCGTTTTAATATTCGTCAATATCCGCATCCATATTCGTATTAAAAACGGATAAGGATATGGTAATACATATATTTTGGGTCAGATCTCAGAATAGGTCATCATCTTTAAATTGTAATGATTCGGGTCCTCGAAACGTTAATGTAATGAACTTTTTTAGGCTAATGACGAATATGTTCTTGTTAAAAGTTGAGACTCAACCCACATTCCCTTCTTCTCTCCTACCCGACGAGGGCATTTTCTTCATATGCCTCAAAATTATGTTTTCTAAACGGCTCAGAGACCGAAGATAGAGATCCATTCTGAAAGCTGGCCCATAGGGAGGACCTATATTATAATTTACCCTAAAATTAATGGTAAATTAGAGAGAAGGTCCTCAAATGCGTCAATTTCTAATTAAATCCCTCTTGTTCAAATCTAATAAAGAAGGGCACGATCTTTTTTTTTCCTGTCTCAAATACAAACTCTCGTAAGCTTTTGTAGCACTTTTGTGTCGACATTGAACTCTGAAGTTGAAAGTTCAGACACATCGTTATTATATTTTGGAATTAGTGTATAGTTATGGACTTTTTTGCAATTTACCCTGAAATTAACTCCGTTAATTAACCATATGTGGTTATTTTACTATCTTTTTTTATAGAATGTATCCTATTGTGATACTTCACTTGATGCATGTATTTCTATCAGATTGTTGTGGAAATTTATTTCCTTTTTATTTTAGAGCTACTTTGATGTAAATCATGAATAGGATTTCCAAAATGGTTAAAATCTTGAAGCTTTTTTTAGTAGAAAACCCGCATCGATTGTCCATTACCTGGCTAAATTAGGTCAAGCTACCAAATACGAGTCGTGATTATGATTTGTTTTTTTTGTTGTTTTCTCTTACTTCGATTTGCATATAATTACTTCGAACCTCGAATGAGTTAATTGGTGATTTTATACGTGATTCTTAAATGGAAAAAATAGGGTTGTCCTACCTCATTTTCCGTATTTTTTTTGAAAAAGTATTACCATGTATATTCATCCATATATCTCTTTATGTATATTTATCCATATATCTCTTCTGTATGTCATTGGAATTTTATCAGAAACATAAACTCATATACACTCTATCTAGAATAAGTAATTTTAACGATTTTAGTATATGAGTTATGTTTCTGATAAAATTCCAAGACTATACAGAAGAGATATATTCGGACTAAATATACAATAAAGAGATTATATGGATGAATATACATGGTGTTATTTTTCAAAAAAAATTAAAAAAAAGTGATGAAAAATGGGACGGGCCAGCCATGTTGGCTGCCCCCAAGTGTAACAGATAAATTTTTTATGAAGATAATAATATAACTAAAAATAAAAATTAAATCACACAACCACGCCCGCACATCACCCTTAGGGTAATATAAGATAAGATAAAAAAAGATAAAATAGCAACGACCCAAGTTCGTTATTTCTTTATCTCTTAATTAAGTCCAATTTATTATTATCAATTATCTCATTGATTGTGCCTATAAATACCATAAGACTCCAATGACTTCCCCACACACCGCTCCTTGTGAGAGAGTTTAGAGAGAGAGAGAGAGAAGCTGGCAACGACATTCTTTCATCGTGTTGTTTCCGAAATCAACATTGACAACCCTTTCCGTCAATGTTGGACTTTGACCCAACGAAATAGGAGGAGCAACGATGTGGCTGACAACGGTCCGAATTGGTGAGGCCCAAAACAAGCTAAAGAAAGCCATAAATATATGCAGGTGCACATGCATGTGTATATTTCATTTTGTATTTATGCATGTATATATGTTATTAGTGTTGAATTCAGTGAGGTTTCCCTCATCTAAGTGAGATGGCCTTCTCCCCCAAATGCTCAATATATGCACTTCACAGCCTTTACAAGTCATACAAATAATTTTGCAGGAACAGTCAATATCTTTCTTTTTGAGTAAATTACAAAAAAGTCCATAAACTGTACACCCGAACTTTTAATGGTATCAATGTGGTAGCCAAACTTGAAGAGTTGTCTCAATGTGGACCTTGACTTTATTGAAATTGAAGTTGTAAAGACAAAACGATCAGCTAAATTTCAATAGCAGAGTTATACAGAGTTAGCTGGCCCCGGAGCGGAGGAGTGGGAACTAGGCAATTGATGTCTTTGCTAAGTGGAATCTTGGTCGATAAATTTCTTGTGTCAGCGAAGTACGTGTTGAGCCCATAGATGTGTTACATATTACCTTTGTTCCAACTACACGTACATGAATCACCCGACACGTTTCATGGGAAATAGAATTATCACGAGTTTACGAAGATAATTAAACTCGTTTTTTCAATTTCCATGGCATGTGGGTGATTATAAGAAATAAGCAACAAGTATGGTAACATGAGATGTATGGCACTAGAGATAACTATGCATAAGTTTCTTTTACGGGCATTGTGAAGGTTTCACGGATTTAATTTTGCCTCATTCACATATCCCTCTATTATGGACTTGGAATTTTCTCGTCACGTGTGCTATCATTTTTGTTATACTCTCTTTTTAAAGGGATAGGATATTTCAAGTTCAACCAATTGTATCCTAATAACTGGGATTTACGTACGTGACTTCTTAAGTGAGCAAAATGTTCTTAGTGTTTTTCAACCCACGCACACACATTCAATGCTAGGGATGTTTTCCTTTAGAAATTTTGTAGTTGTATTGAGAATCAATTGAAATTAGCATGATAATGACTATTTTCCTAATTAGAGGAGGTTTACTTCATACTCGTGTACTTATCCTTTTAGATAATGGCGTGCATACTCCAATTGCCAAATAGTCTATAGGAAAAGTTTGCAATCCATATGGATTTATGAATGGTAGATTGGGCACTCGATTACACCATTACTTCCTTAAATTATGCATGCAAACTACTAACTTTTTTTAGATCAAAACAGAGGTCTGTCTCCTTTTATGTAAGAAACAGGAATAGATGATATATCCAAACATGTGGTATTATTTTATTTCTTTAATATGATACTAAATCTACACATTTAAATCAACATCTATGTACCACTACTATATTTGTTTAATATGTTCTTATATCTTAGGATTACACGTGTGTGAAGATAATGTAATTAGATAATTATAAGCGAACGTCAACAACATGAGTGTGACTGGTTGGTTGTGAACTATTAATTAAAAAAGGATGTAACCCTGTGTATCAAAGATAAAATGTACTCAAGAAAACATGAGATAAATTAGAAAGAAACAGATCAAGCAAAATCCACGGTCACGTTGTTAAAGAAACAATGTATGCCTAAGTTCTCAAGACAAAGGGGGACAAAAGACAAGTCCTATGCCGTCGTAGCTACACTGTCATGTTATGTATTGTTATGGATCGCTTGTGCCGGCAGTAAAACCATCAAAGCCATCAGAGCCGCCTAAGAATTAACTATCAAGACCACTCTAAACATGAAAAATGTCATGGGCATATATGCAATGTATGTTAATATTATCTGCATATATGCAATTATTGTTACTGTTAGGGACATATGTTTAAGTTCTGTTAATGTTAAATGCACTTGTGCAATTTATGTTAATGTTATGGGCATACATGCAAATATGGTAAAACTTACGGGTATATGCGCAAGTATATTATGTGATGCATGGTTATGAAGAGGCTTTAGTTATATGCATTACATAAGTTGAATCTAGCGACTTCATTTCTACGCTAGCCGGCTTGACACCGACTCGGCACATACTGAGCATTAACCTCATAACATGTGTTGTTACTCTTTTCAGGAGAACGGGAGGATTAAGTCATTTTTGCTCAAGGGTGAATTCACCATCTTCAAGAAGAAGGATCGATATGGAACTATTGTAGGTTTGTTTTGGAAGGATGTCTTTATGTCCACTGGAATAAGGAGATCATGGACATGATTTCATCTGGTTATTTGTTTCTTTAATATAATTAAGTAACTCTTGGACTCGTGTCCTTATTAATAGTATGAAAATGAAGTTTTTTTTTAAAATGCATTCTTACTGCTCTTTTATAATCGATTGATGCTATGAGTAACGATCCCGAGATAACCGTTGAGTTCTCGCTTTCGCATATTTCTCGAACGATCGAATTTCGTTTCACCGGGGGCAGATCCATATAACCCTTCTTAAATAAGTGACTTGGGATTATTATACGAGCATATTAACGTAAAAAGATAGAGACGATTGAACAGATATTGACTATGAATAGGTTCTAACACTACGAACCCGTATTCAATAACTAACTTTGATCTCCCCACTCTACCAATATAATAATGTGCAGTTTTATTGGACGAGTGAGGATAGATGTTTTGTGTTTGATGGAAATTATGTAATAGATGAATATGCCAACCATTTAGGTTGCATGTTCAAATTGTCCAAATGGGAAATACATGATTTGTTCTAAGTGGTGTCGATTGTGATTGGTTTAGTATTTGTTGTGTTCTGAAGGGAAAATTTTTAGTTTGTGGTTATTTTAATGGGAATTTTATATTTATACCCTTTCAATTTTTCCGATAAATACCTTTTTATATAAAAAAAATAAGTTTTTTGTTATTTTTATTTGTAACAAAATATGGTCCGGATGTTGTTTATTATCGGGAGGTAAATATGTTAAAAGCTTAATTATATAATAAATGCAACTATATATATCCAACAAATAAGGAACAAGAAAAGATTTTTAAAATGATTAAGGAATTGAAACAATAAAAATCTAAAAATACTTAAAATGGGGGAAAGTATATTGCAAATTCCTTTTTAAAATCCAATGATCTTGAATCCCAATAGAATGATCAACAAAAGGGAGTAAGCGAGAGGATGGAAATGCTTGGCACGGGTAGGTTTGGAAGATGATGGGTAAAACTAACTTATACTGTTTGGATAAATGTAATAGACTAAGGATTGTCTAAAGAAAGACACATTGAAGTTCTTTGTGAAACTAATAGTAACATTGTTTAAGAAATTATAATTACATGCAAGTAATCTTACCAAATGGTTTAGTTAGTTGTCCTTATTCGATTAATCCTCGTCGCCCTCAGATTTAGGGTTTTCGAGTCTTCGTACTTGCTTGAATCATAAACTTTATGATTTTGTTATGTGTTGTTTGTCTTTCTCTCGTTTGGTCGATTTGACTAAAACTTAAGGCATGAAACCAACTATTTCCGCATGTCTGGTCCCTTGTTCGCAAGGATCACATGATGATAGCTTATTTAAGAAGTAAAAATATGGTGATTTTTCAAAAAAGAAAATGGATTACTCCTTGAAAATCATGTATCTAGTGAAGGACCTTCTCTATAAATAGTTGTATTACTATTTCATATGATTTTATAGCAACCTTCCTGTGGAAAATGCATAACTAAAATATAGTTTTAAGGCAATAGTTATTTTTGTATCATCATATAATCCAATCTTAAATATGCAACTTATTTGTTTAAATTACTTTTTATATTGAAATCACTATACTTCTACAAAAAATCACGTTTTTCTCTTATCCCGAGGAACGTTATCATCATATATACTAGCAATGTTTAGCATACAAATTTAGGCTCCTATTTATCCTTCAATTATCATCCAAAATAAACTTAGAGATAACCAAAAAACCAGGAACCTTCTAATCATAGTAGGACTCCATGATCTTCTCCATTTTTTAGTTGCAACCTCTTAATTATCATTCCATTATCATGATTTAATTATAAAAATTATAAGTGGTATTTTATGAGAGACATCCTTAAATTAAATATTGTTCATGGATTAAAAAAATGTTATTCCAATTTACATTTTATTTCCAATGTAAATCATATTCATAAATATGTCTTGGAATAATATAAGCCCTCATCCAGTTTGGACTTGTGAGTGGATGTCTAATAAATCCACGATTTATCATCATAATTTGTATTTATTATCCCTCTCTCTTAACAAATCCATCTAATTGAGATTCAACTAACTCTGATGGTTAATTCATATCTTGTAAATAATTAACTTTAATTATCATATCTGATTGTATTATCTTTGTGTTGTAAATTACATATATATTTTTCTACTATTTTATGTATTTTATAAACATCAAAAATCGTATAAAAAATAATAACATTAATTTGTAAATAATAACATGTACAGTTTTTATTATTAAAAATATTATTTATGTATATATGATGTATTTAGATCTTGCATTCTTCATGAAATCTATAGATCTCATCAAGATCTATAGTGTTCATGTTGAACACTTTTTCTAATTTTATCTATAACTATTTCTTACATATTTTACATTGCTTTTCCTATTTTCGGGTTTATTTCATTGGGTCACATGGCTCGATGTCAGTTGCCACGTGGCCGACTCTTTACTTCCCACCCGCTCCTCATCTTGATAGTCTGATCAAGTTAGATCAGATGCCCAAGCTTCGATCCAGCACACCTTTGTTCCTACATGCTTGATCACATGATAAAAGCGACCAGGAGCGTCTGCTAGTGCTCCATCTGTGGCCTATGAATCACTTGATCCAACGGGCATAGTCCATCATCAACCTCCAGTCTCCGCTTCCTCAAAGGGGCGTGAAGCACTAATTGCCTAATTTATCTGATTTTCCCTTAGTCGTCAACCAACTTCTTAACCATCTTCCATCACCAATGTCTTCTTCTATCTTCCCTCCTTCACACCAAACACTTAACCTCTCCTGATCCTAACTCCTTTACTAATTGGCAGTGGTTGAAACCACATCCTGAGCACAACCAACTTCCAACCCCTTCGATCAAAACATGGGTTCCACCCTCCATCTCGGCCATCCTCTACTCTTTGAGTGAATCTCCGATCCTCCTTCCACCTTCGATGATAGCGATACGGGAGAGAGAGAGAGATAGAAAAAAAGTCGTTCCTCGACGAGATCCACGAAGCAAGTTAGTGTTGCAGCCTTCGTCAGAGCTGCTTGAGCTCAGAACCCTTAGCTTAGGCTTCTGGCGTGAAGACCTGAAGCACCCTCTGCTCCAATTCCAAGCATGTTTCACTTTCCTTGTTCGTTTATGTCCTTCGTCTTCTCCCCAAGCATGGTTTCTTAATCCTTCTTTTTAATATTTTTTATCCATTGTCCCTTTTATTTATACACACACACTCTCAGTCCATCATATGATCCTGCTCTCTACCATCTCCATCCTTCTACAATATTCTTTCCCATTCCCTGTCACCTTATCTCCTATCAGATCATTCCATCCACGTCGACCTACAACCTTCGTCTGAAAAAAGAGGCAATCATTGTCGATGCATCTCCATTCAACGTTACATACTTCATTTTTACCTCCAGACTATTCCAATTCATTCCTTGTGGTTTGGTGATTGTGTACTAACCCTGTAGCAGGTTTCATTCATCATTAATCATAGGTGCCTATTGAGTTCCGATCTCCTAAAACATCTCTGACGTCTCAACACCTATCATTCGACCTAGATCTCTCTATGAGCTCTTAGGCCTTCCCTTGTCTTCGCCATACGGGAGGGGGGTCTCCATCATTACTGACATTAGAGCAAATGAGAGGAGGACGAACCCCTTCATCAGAGCACATCCCGTTCGTCATCGCGTACGGATGAGATAGCTAAAGGATGAGGTACAACTATTGTAGGACCTTTTTGATCCTACGATCCTCGTTCCTCAACGAACCACCACCATCCAAGCATGCACCGAAGCGCAGGAACCCTCCACGTGGCCTAAGCCACATTTAGCATGGTGCACGCACCTGAGCCTCCATATCGCGTGCTTCACGCATGCATTGTGAGAGAATTTGTAGCAACCATTGTGGAGCTTCCCAAAATTGCATTTCAATCTAGAGAGCATGTGCCCGTCGCACGTGATCTTAGGTATTTTACAGAGACGCCTTGCTAGTTTTATTTATTTGCAAGATAAGCCTTCCGCTTTTTCATTTTTTATATTTTCCCCTAGTGGCTTATTATATTGCATATATGTCCCTGTTTGGACCCAATTTTGAAGTTTTTATTAAGTTGTTATCACATTTATGCATATGTTGATTGTCAAACAATTTGTGATCCATTTTCAATGAATTTGGTCTCGCTTTAAAGATCTTTTGATTCTCTTTCTTGTGATGTAATTTATCTCCTAATTTGACATATCTTTCACGTATTAAATTCAGATAATACTAGGTACATTTCTAGCTCTTCAATTGTGCTAAATTTGATCTTCATATTAGTTGTTGCTCATTTAAATACCCTGATTAAACATTGAATTATTTTAATCTGATTAGAAATTTTAAATAAATTATCGGATAATTATTTATTGATTAGGTAAGTATATGAGGTATCATTGACATGTGGTTCATATTACGTGTTTAAAAAAATGACAGTTTGATTTAATTAATTATTTTGGAGCTTTGTTATTTGGTCTACTCATGAACTAATTCTTATTATTGTTCAAGTTATATAATCAATTAATCAGGAGCATAGAAAATGTTTTTTATGCATTGTCATATTCTTGTGTGCATTAACATTATTTTGCCATCTTATATATTTGCCTTTAAAATCTCTAGAAAAGAATGCACTACATTTTGTTTGTACTCTGGTTGACCTAGGTACACTATTTAATCACCAAATCAAATATTTAACACGTAGGTAATTTCAAATAATCACTCATGTCCTTGTGTTCGACCCTGAACTTATATAAGATAATCTAAACTGAGTCCTCTTTACAGAGTTTTCTTACTCAATTCCGTTGATAGTTAAGCAGACGTATTACAATGGGTGATTCTTAACATAGCCATTTAACGATTAATCAATGTCCCATATACTTTGAGATAATGTCGGGGAGAACATATTATCCACCTATAGTGACTTGAATTTGGATAAATATCTAATTTCATAGTTTAGACCATTTTTGATGAAACATAATACACTTTATCTATGAGCTTGAGTTGAAATGAGTCACACTATATGTGAGCTCAAAGAAATGCATTACACTCTCCATGTATTCAATAAATGAATGCATTGTTGAAGTTAGCTTCTAACTGTATTTTTAATAGCAGTCCAAACCATTTCGAGCTTTAGACTAAACTCGAGAAGTGAGTTCACCTATCATTTGTCTTTTCAACATTTGGACATTATTGAATTGGAATTGAAATTGAAAATTAGAAATAAATGAAATGAGACTTAATCCAATTAATTATCATATCATTAAGCCAGTAAGTATAATTACTAAAATCCATCAGGGTTCATCGTTTCCTCATAATGGAATTGTCAGGGCAGATGTCATATTAAGATAGATTTAACTAGGAGCATCTTCAATACTCATTCATCATTAATACTGGAAGACTTTGATATATTCAACGTTCAAACCCGAGTTTGACTATATTTTTCGGGACATATCAATAGATTTTTCATTCGATAATTGGGTGATAATATTAATCATATCCTTTCTAAAAGTATACATTAATATCTTGAATTCGTGACTTATTTCATAAATAAGACAATTCGTGGAATTTTTTAAAACCCTAAAATACTGAATGAGGTGTGCCTCCCGATTCATCAAGTATAAATGATGCGGATAGGAAAAATCGTCGACGACAAAATTTAAATTTGATCGGTGGAATTATTTGGTAAAATAAGTTGGAGGGGTTGAGAAAAGAAACTCGTTGGGAATATGAGGGATCAGGGAGGAAGAACGTGAAGATCACGCGGGGAGAGAGAAGGAGAAGGGAGAGGAGATAAAATCTCAATTTTTATATCAAACTGAACTGTCTAAAAACAATGGACCACCATCCCTTTATATAGGATGGATGAGATTACAAAAATAGAAATCAAATTCAAATTGAAAACTAATTATCCTAAATTGACTCTAACTAATTAACCGACTAATTTGAAAAATCAAATCTATAAATAATTATTGGAGATCACAGGCGATCTCTTTTATTTAATTAGAAATTGCGACAACTCAAATAAACGTAAATAAAATTGACGGCTAAAATTAAATAAATATTCGACCCTATACTTCGGTTCCATGCTGCATCAACTCTCCTCCGCTTTTAAAAATTCGTCTCCCGACGAATTGCTGGATCTATAAGCTTGGAGGTTGAATCCGCGTTCCCAGTCATTCCCTGGAAGAATTGGTGTGGAGCGAATGGCGGAATCCACACGCAAGCGTTGGTGACGCGATCTTCGTGGTGGAAGAACATGTGTGACGCAAACGGCGACGTCTTCTTGAACTTTGCCTCCTCATTGTGATGATTGAAAAATTGATGAGGCATGAACAACATGGCCCTTGGAGAATCCATAGTAAAGCAATGACACAAGGAGAGGAGGATATGTGTCCAAGGAATGAAGCTATGGGGCCTTTAAATAGGTGAAACACATGGTCCTAGTCCTAATAGGATAAGGGAGCCTACCAGATTTCCGTTTTTCAGCCCTCTTCTTTAAATATTTCCGCAGCAGGGGTGTTAGTTGCAATTTTCATACCCCTTCACTTAAGTTGAAGTCATGGCATAATTCCTCCAAATAAATCTTTTGATAAAAATTTATGGGAGTAAGGGTCTCACTAAAATATACCCATGTCAACTCCCAATCTCTAATTCCATGGGATGGGATTTTCGCAGGAGGGAAAACAGGGACCCGTGCCTTTTCGATCCCATCCCTCCACAACCTTCGGGGGCGTGGAGCCCTAAATATGAGCTTCCAAATGCGGAGGCGCGGAATGTGGACATCAACAACGACGGCACTGTGAACGGCGACACTGTGAATGGCACTGTGAACGGCGGCACTGGAATCACAGTGGGCTGGTTTGGTTCTTGGTAGCACGGGCTGGGCATTTAGGAGTAGGGGTAGGGGGGCGATGGTTGGGGCGGCAAGGTGAGGCGGCAACAACCTGGGTGGGTGGTGGTCGCGAAGCTTTGGGGAGGGGTTGGGAGAGGGGGAAGCGGTTGCGGTGATGATGAATACCCATTCATCACTCTTTATTCTTCTATTTTAGCTACAAAAACCTTTGCAAATACATGTAGATATGTGTAAATACAAATAATTACCAAAAGCATGCATTGTGTAAAAACCTGTAATTAGCATGTTTTTGTGCAAAAATAAAAGAATAAAGAGTAAAAAGAAAAAGAGGGAAATATTTAGAATAAATATTGAGCAACCTAACCCAAGGGAGGGCTCAGCATGGGCCTGACCGCATAAAAGCCAAAGTAGAGGGAGATAGGAGCTCATGTGTACATACTTTTGTAAATAAATAAAATTATATTTTCCTCACCCAAAAATATGCTTGTACATATTTTGTATATATTTAGAAACTCTTAAAAAACAAAACAAAAATCAAATAAAAAATACAAAATTAAAAATACAAAAATACATTGTATAGATACCATGTATATAAATGTATACAACTATTTATTTCACCCTTGTGTATAAATAATTAAAATAAAATAAAAATACCATTTTGTTCTTTATTTTATGATGTAAATAAATAAAATATAAAATGGGCATAAAAATACATAAAAATAACAAATAAAAAAATCAAAAATTAAAATCTATATAGTGTACATATACCTATATATATAACTACCCTATTTTTATTTCCAAAAATTAATTAAAAATCACCAAAAAATAGAAAAAAATAAAAGAAAAATATTTCATGTTTTGAGTTTTTCTTAATTCGGCCTTTTTCTACCTTAAATTAAATAAACAAAAAATAAAAACGTGGCAGCTCCTGATTGGTCCACGGGGGATTGTTGACCCCGGTCAACTCCCCCGCGGACTCTTTCCTTTTGGGGAGACCCGCGCCCGACCCGACTTTGCCGATTTCTCCACGCGTCTCCAGCATGTCGCCTCCGCAAACCCCGTGCCCGGATCCTTCGCCAATCATCCATCATCCTCGCCGGACCCTTCGCCGAAGGATCCACGCCTTCCATAGCCGTCTCCACCCAACCCTAATCGGCCCTGTCTCCATATATATCCCGACCTCCGCCGCCTCCGCGCCTCATCTTTGGCTCCCTACCTTCACTCCCGTGACCTCCATCGTAACCACCGAGGTGACAGCTCGCGTTGGCCCTTGTTGCAGCGAGGAGTAGGTGGCCGGCCATTGATCCGGCAGCTTCACGCCGCCGTGCTCCGCCACTCGACCGGAGCTCGAGCCTCAGGCCTTGACGCCCTTCGAGGCTACGACCAGGAGTTAGCCACACTCCAGCACAGTCTCCCACTTCACCCAGGTAACCCTTTCGCCCTCTCATTTCGCGTAATTTCTAGTTTCGCCCAAATCGACTCCTCGCCTTGTTCCTCTGATTCCGGCCATATCGTCCATCATCTCGGTCATCGGAGCACACGCTCACCTTCGCCAATTCCTCGCGCACGTTCTACGCCCACTCGTTCAACCCAGCTCGCCCCGGAGCTGGGAGTCGAGCTCCCCATCCCCAGCTCGCCGGAGCTCATTCGCACCGACCCACCAGCCACCTTCACCCCGCTTCTTTGGGTCGAGGCACTTTACCCTCGACCCGCGAAGCTCTTGGTTCATTTTGCAGGTCCAAAGGGAGTCATCTGAGACCCCCATACGTTCAGACCAGGAGCTCTTCGCCGACGACCTCGCCGGAGCCCCTCCCGGGCTCGGGTGGGCCATCGGACAGTACCAGCAGCTGCGGGACGCCGTCGCCTATCTTCCCCGATCATCAGGAGCAGCTGAGGAGGACTGCAGCTCACGCACGAGGCCGGCGAAGCTCGTCGGTGGAGTGTTCTTCCACCATCCTCCAGCACCGTCCGATCAGCCCCCGCTCCCAGTTTGCATCGTCACCGTCCGTTCTTCGAGGAGCAACATCCGTCGATCATCGCTAGGGGCTGATCAGGACCGTTCGAGCAGCGGAGAGAGACACCTGAGGCCATACCCGTTCGATCTTCCACGTGTCCTCTCCAGCACCGTCGATTCGGCTCGAGGTCAGACGAAGAGGAGCGCCAGCCATCCAGGACCGACCGATCTTCCACGTGGCGCCTATCCAGCCGTCGGCGAATAAAGGGGTAAATTGCTTAGGCCCCCTCGTAGTTTGAGTCTTTTATTTCTAGTCCTGTAAATATTTTAGTTATTTTATTTACGTTGGGATATTTGCATATTAAACCTCGGACTTTCTCGTATTTGCATTTATACCCCTGCCAGTTGTGGACACGTGCATCGACACGTGATATTTTGATTTATTTGCAATAGAGACCCCTGTGGTTCTGGATGTTCTTTAACGAATGAAATCTTTTACTTATTTGCATTTATACCCTTGTGCGTGATTTATTTCCACATGTGCGTTTTATTTTGGGTATTTTGCAAGATAAGCCCCTGGACTTTTGGTACTTGTTACCAATAAGCCCTCGGAACTTATTTTTCTTACATTTGGGTCCCTGAGTGCCCCAGACACGCGCCTCGCGCGTGATTTCTTGGGTATTTTGCACCAGACCCCCCAGAACTTTTGGGTATTTGCACTTTGGTCCCTGTGCACAGTGCCCCTCCTTTGTTTTTGAATAAAATATCAAATCACCTCCAAATTCGATGAAAATTTGATACATGGCTCCTGCCATGGTGTAGAATTTTTGTGAATTTTTGAGGACATTTTTGATTTCATTTGCTATTTTTAAAAATTCAAAAACCCATATTTTTGCTACTGTTTAGATTCAAAAACCCCAAAAAAATATCAAAACCCTTTTAAAAATCCTATAAAAATTAGTTACTGTTTATTTGGTGTTCCTTGATTTTCCAGCCAATTTTGGCTATTTTTCATTGAGTAAAAACCCTAAAAACTTAAATACACCTCAAAACTCCTAAAAATCATAATAAATAATTTAAAAACCCAAAAACAATAATTTTGGTGCTCAAATTTTCCTTGTTTTCTCTAGTATACAGGAAAATTACCTTCAGGTCCCTTAGAGATCCTTAGATATTTTATCTTTGGGTTTTGGGCCTGGCTGGACAGTACCCCTTGCTTTTCGCATTGTTTGATTTTTAGGAAATAAAATAAACATCAGAAAAATCTCAAAAATCCACCAAAAACATAAAAAAATATAAAACACATAAAAATATTTTTGTCTGAATTTTTGCTTGCTTTTTAATGCATTAAATAAATTGTTCAAGTTAATTGTTTGTGTGCTTTTCCTGTTTTCTTTATATTTAAAAATCCAAAAAAAAATATAAAAACCCTTAAAAACACTAAAAAAATACTCTCTCGGATTTCTGACTACATCGTAGGCCGAAAGGCCAATCTGTGCTCCTTGTGTTCGACCCTGGGTGCTATACCAGGTTAATCTCATAGTTAGGACCGCACTTCGTGTTTTGATCTCTGATTTATTTCGCGGTTCGATATTTTTCTTGATATACTTAGCCCGAGTGATTGAGGTCGCGACGACCATTTCTTTACCTTTACCTTAGTCGTTCGGGCGGTCATCAGAATGGCGCCGTTGCCGGGGAGCACGGCTTTGTAGTCATTTTTCCATATTGTCTCTCTCTATTATCATTGTTCTCTGACACTCTCTCTTTGATTTTTGTGCGAGGTACTGCGTGGACAACTTGGAGTTTATTTTTGAGGACCCGCATAGGAAGAAGAGCAGGGAGAGGAAGAAGAAGAATTTTATTTTGAGAGAGAACGATATTGTTTGTAATAATTTAGAACTTGGACATTTGTGGACACTTGTAACTTAGCGGGTCTGTTTCGCCGAGTACCGGTGTGCTCGGGGGACCCATTTGGATTTTCGCGGCTTTCCTGCGGTTTTGATAGCTAGCTGCCTTTTCCGGTGTTTACGCGGTTTTTCTCGAGCCCCTAGATTTAGGAATTTCTCTTGCTTGTGCCGTAATTAGTAGGGTCCCCACACTTAATTGCTTATCTGTTCCTATAGATCGTTAATTGGACCTACTAATAATAAATAATAAAAATAACTTGGTCGCTTTCCTGAGAGCCTACGTGCCGCGAGCCTGCCCCGGAAGCGCTACTCCTGAACTCGACCTGTCGAGAAGAGGAGGGGTGGGCCAAGACCGGACTCTTTGGATCAAGGGCGAGTGACTGAGTTAGACGGTTCTGCGCTAGGAATTGCTCATCTAGGACTCGGTTTTTCCTCGCTGCACCATTTAGGTAGTTTTATTCTGTCTTTAAATTCTGCGCGGATCACTTGCATGTAGAGTGCTGGAGACAAGGTACGCATTTCTTTCTCTGCATGCATCATTGATTTCTTCGCGCATCGGCTTTTTCGTTTTCTCCCTCTATTTTTGGCTTAATCATCAGGAGAATCGGAAAATTCGTTAGGCCGCTTGTATTTATTTTGAAAAAAAAAATTAAAAAGAAAAAACAAAAAATTGGGACTGGATAACACTATTGACCCTAAAAGACACTTCACCTAAAAAAATTGTCTTGGGGAGAGCAACCCCCTCATTGTTTGGTTTGATTGTGCGAGAGAGTGATCCGAACACTAGGTAAAGCCCTCCGGTGCTCATCTCGACTGATTACCGACTCTTCTGTGCGGGACAGTCGGTTGAGAGAGTATCGGGTATCCCAGCAGGTCACGTAATCGCTCTGATATTCTGTGTGTTCACCCAATAAAATTGACAAGATAAATTGACCGAGCTTTCACGGTCTTCAGATTGTGTTGCGTTGGTGAACCGGGGGTTTGCTTTGCGATCATATTTTCTCCAGATCCCATCCAACCAACTCGCCAGATCAAGATGATGGGTAGACGATCTCTTAGGCAGCCTCTGGCTGCACCGCTCTCAGGCGCGTCTACTTCACCATCTAGGTTGGCCCGAGAGAGTCGAGACCAGCTCTCCGGGCCCGAGTTCGATTCCACCCTGTTCCCCCTCGATCCCCTTTCTTTTGCTACTGAGAGACATGAGCCCGAGGAAAGACGAATTAATTTGACAGAACCTGAGTTGGGCTCATCTGATTTTGCAGACGTCACTATGGCCGGAGCCGGCAGTTCAGATGATCGCCAACCCGAACATTTTGTATTAGACCAGGGAGCGATCAACTCCACCCTGATCGCATCATTAGAGACAGTACAGCAGCAGCTACGCGATCAGGGAGCTTTTATGATTGAGATGAGAAGGGAGTTGGAGCGACTCAGAGAAGAGAGAGATCAGAGCGAGCCTGAGGACATTCCTGATGCAGATGCAGAGGCAGCAGCCGCAGCAACCGCAGCAGCGGCTGCCGCAGTGGCAGCCGCCGCCGGAGCAGGACCACCGAGAACGATGCGAGAGTTACACAACCCCGGATCTACACTGATGCACCATTGGGTGGTGGTACCTGCTATCGTGGGGGATTTCAAGTTCCCTCCGAATACCCTGCAGATGCTTCCTCATTTTCACGGACTTGCCACCGAGGAGCCCCACCTCCATCTCCAGGAGTTTTTGATGATCTGCAGCACTGTCCACGACCGTCATGTGGACCAGGATACGATTCGGATGATGGCCTTCCCTTTTTCACTGGCAGATAGAGCAGCCGCCTGGCTGAAGCATTTAGGGAAGTTTGTTTACACCTGGGATCAGCTCCGCACCGAGTACTTAAACAAGTACTATCCACTCGGGAGGACGAATGCAGCGAGGGCCCTGATCAACAACTTCTCCATGCTCCCTAACGAGCAGTTTCACGAGGCATGGGAGAGGTTCAGAGAGCTTCTGGATAGATGCCCACACCACGACATTTCCAAGCCGAACCTAGTTCAGAGCTTCTTTAGTGGGATGACGCCAGAGCTTCAGGGTCTGGTGAATGCTTCTTGCGGCGGGTCCTACTTTGCCAAGGACCACAACCAAGTCTGGGCCATCTACGAAGAGATGGCCGAAAATTACATGGTGATGTCCCAGACTCGGTTGTACACACAGAGATCTCAGCAGCCGCCAGGACCCGTGCAGTACCAGCGGATAGCACGGGTTGATGCAGGTCCATCCAGTTCGTCCGCAGTTGCAGCCGCACAGGCAGAGTCGGCCGCTGCGGACATGGGGATTATCAGCGAGAAGTTGGACCGCATGGAAATAATAGAGAAGAAGCAGTGCCAGGGCATAACTCAGATGGAGCAGATGGCACAAACTCTGAGCGACGTGAAGACCCATCTCTTGTGTCTTCAGGAGGCACAGACGGCTTCTCAGCCCCGTCTTCAGTCGCGAGGCGATTCCGGTGGCAGCCGCAGCTCGTCCCAGCGCTCCAGCTCCTTGCAGCAGCCTATACAAGTTCACCTTGTACAGGCGGAGCCGTACCAGCAGCAGCAGCCCTCTTACCAGTCACCACCATCTCCAGACTTACAGATGGTGGTATATCAGCCGGATCAGCCTCTGGCAGTACTGCCGCCAGACCCCTTCGATGCAGAGCCGTTGATGGATGTCAACGGGATTTGGTATGACCGTCCCCAGCCTGGGATCCGACGAGACCATCCCGGATTCAGGTGGGGAAATGGGGGTAACCAGTCCCAGCAGCAGCCAGCCGGTCAGGGAGGGCAGTACTCCCAGCAGAGAGATCACCAGCAGCCCCCAGCATACCAGCCATCATCCTTCGTACCTCGTCCCTACCAGCAGCAGGGACAGAATTGGAGACGTGAGCAGCAGGCTCACCAGCAGCAGCATCCTTCCTCTTACCCCTCTCAGCCGCAGCAGCACCAGGTCCAGCAGCCTCATTACCAGAGAGGCAACCCATCGGGCTCCCATGAGAGCCCCGCCTTGGATGATCTAGCCCGCATCTTCACAGAGCAGCAGGCTACATTTCGACGGGAGATGGACGAGTTCCGCCAGGAGATGCGGGACCTGATGAGAGGGAAGGCCGCCATCCCTGCACAGATCGAACCTAATCCGAATAACTTGAAGAGGAAGTCTGAGCAGGTAGTTCACACTGAGTCTACTACTCCTAGTAACTCATTTGATGATATGTCGTCGGATCTATTTGATGCTGATTTTGTTACACTTAGGAGCGGTAGAAGACCAGCAGGCGGCGCCTCATCTGAGCGACAACGCGAGGATTCATCTAGAGCACCAGATGAGGATGAGGAGAGCGGTACTGAAGCCGCACATGATGATGACGGTGGTACTGAGGCCACCCGAGATGCTGATTCCACCGGCGGTACTGAGGCCGCCGCTTCACCGTATCGAGGAGGTGGTACTGACGCCACCAGTAGAGCCGAGCCAGGCCGCGGTACTGAGGCCGCAAGACGTCTAGTTATAGAGCCAGCTAGAGGTGGTACTAAGGCCACCAATATTCATTCTGATAGAGATGTTGTTTTTCCTCGTGTGGATGTATCTCAGAACTCTATTTTGAATAAAGGGAAAGGTTTAGTTTCTTCTGATCCCACTGTGGTGAATGATATATGTGAGGATCCGGTCATCGAACCGTCTAGGCCTATTCCTAGTCCTTCATCTGAGAAGGACCCTGTGATCCCCTTTCCTAGAGCCCTTGAGTTGGGGAAGGGGAAGAAAAGAGAAAAAGATCCAAAAAAGAGAGAGCAGGAGGAGTTCAGCCAGAGCATGATAGACCGATTTCACATTCAGCTGACCCTCCATGAGGCTTTGCAACACATCCCTCTTCTTCAGCGATCCTTGAGAGACAGAACCACAGTCAGGAGGAAGAAGAGGAACAAAACCACAGAAATTCATGTGTTGACAAAAGCCACGTGTTACGCGATCCAGAACCATCTCCCTACCAAGAGGCCAGATTTAGGAGCACCATATGTCAGATGTCAGATTAGTGAGCAGAGGTTCGACCGTACTCTATTAGATAGCGGATCGTCGATCAACCTTCTTCCGGCAGCCCTTCTCAACCACTTAGAGTTTGGCACTCTTAGACAGAGCAGGACATACCTTCAGTTTGCTGATCGGTCTGTCAAGAGGCCAAAGGGGTTGTTGCGAGACGTTGTCGTCACGATTCAGGGTTTGCAATTCCCCGTGGACTTCGTAGTGCTGGACATGGAGACCCCTGACTCGTTGACCGATTCCCCCATCATCCTCGGTCGCCCGTTCTTGGCCACAGCCAAGGCAGTGACTGACCATGACAGTGGGAAGGTATTCTTTCACGTCCAGGGTGAGAGTATACAAATAGAGACGGTTAAGGACCACAGAGCCAGAGATAGATCCCGCTCAGAGGGCAGTACAGATTCAGAACAGCTGACAGATACAGAGCCAGACATACACCAGGACTGTGATTTTGTGATCACAGATGATGAGGCAGCTTGGGCAGATCCTGCAGCACAGACCATCCTCTCATATTCAGATACAGCTGATGCAGAGATGATAGCAGAGGATAGTCTGGAGAGCACAGCCCTGGTTCAGGATACTATTGAGTCAGCAGAGTCGGACCTTGATCACGACACGATTTTCAGTGATGGTGGTACTGAGGCCACCCTGCTCTACGGTGGTACTGATGCCACCGCAGTTGATACAGATCCCTCGGATTCAGAATCTGATTGGGCAGATTGTGATGATCAGATACCAGACCTGGATCCACCTGAGCCTACAGATGAGGAGGAGGTAGAGGCAGAGCAAATCAGAGACAATGCAGAGGACCCGCCTTCTCCAGATCAAGTTTGTGAGAGTTCTTTATCATTTTCCCAGGCAGATTTGGTAGAATTGTCAGCATACACACATCTTCTTCAGAAGCCAGATTTGCCAGCACCCAGCTGTCCAGAGCTAAAGCCGCTCCCTACTTCGCTGAAGTATCGATTCCTTGCGGGAGAGTCTGAGATGTACCCAGTCATCATCTCTGCCGATCTGACTGGAGAACAAGAATCCCGTCTGATGGGGGTTCTTGAAAAGAACCGCAAGGCAATTGGATGGAGCGTAGCAGATCTCCATGGGATTAGTCCCTCGTTGTGCTCCCACCATATCTATCTCGAGGAAGGGGCAAAGCCGTCGCGTGAGTTCCAGCGGCTACTGAACCCCAACCTACGAGAGGTTGTCATGAAGGAAATATCAAAATGGTGGAGTGCAGATTTTATTTATCCCATTTCCGACTCCAAGTGGGTTAGCCCCTTGCATGTGGTGCCCAAGAAGATGGGCATCACGACTGTCATCAGTGAGTCGGGAGAGGAGATTGCTACACGAGTACCCACCTCTTGACGGGTCTGCATTGACTACAGGAGACTCAACCAGACCACCAAGAAGGACCATTTCCCCCTGCCTTTTATTGATCAGATCATAGAGAGACTGGCAGGGAAGAGCCATTATTGCTTCCTGGATGGGTACTCGGGCTACAATCAGGTGGCCATTGCTCCTGAGGATCAGGAGAAGACCACCTTTACCTGTCCCTTCGGTACATACGCCTTCCGACGCATGCCATTTGGGCTATGCAACGCCCCTGCGACTTTTCAGAGATGCATGCTGTCGATCTTTTCGGACATGGTAGGGGAGTGTTTGGAGGTCTTCATGGACGATTTCTCGGTTTACGGCGACGGATTCGATTCCTGTCTTGACTACCTAGACCGAGTGCTCCAGCGATGTATTGCTACCCGCTTGGTTCTGTCTTGGGAGAAGAGTCACTTCATGGTGACTCAAGGGACGGTGCTTGGCCACATCATCTCCAACAGGGGCATGGAGGTTGATCCGGCCAAGGTGGACGTCATTAGAAAACTCGCACCGCCGTCCAATTTGAAGCAGCTACGGTCATTTCTGGGGCACGTTGGTTTTTATAGGAGATTCATTCATGATTTCAGCAAGATCGCCCGACCGTTGACTGATCTCTTGACGAAAGACACCGAGTTCCTTGTCGATGACAAGTGTCTTTCGTCCTTTGAGACTCTCCAGCAGTGTGTTATTGAGGCTCCTGTCCTTCAGCCACCCGATTGGTCTCTCCCATTCGAGATCATGACGGACGCCTCCGATTTTGCCGTGGGGGCAGTGCTGGGACAGAGGAGGGATGGAGTTCCATTTGCCATACACTATGCTAGCCGCACATTGGATTCTGCCCAGCGGAATTATACGGTCACAGAGAAAGAGATGCTAGCCGTAGTATTTGCCCTAGATAAGTTCAGATCGTATATCATTGGATCTAGAGTGACTTTGTTTACTGACCACACCGCCATCAGGTACCTCATGTCAAAGAAGGATGCCAAGGCCAGACTTACTAGATGGATCCTTCTACTCCAGGAGTTCGACATTGAGATCAAGGATAAGCCTGGAGTCAAGAATGTGGTGGCGGATCATCTTTCCCGATTAGAGCAGCCTGAGGATTCTGAGCAGATTGATCCTATTCGAGATACCTTCCCAGATGAGGCGATCCTTACTATCGCCTCACTCCCGTGGTATGCCGATATTGTGAACTTTCTCGTTGCTGGGAAAGTCCCACAAGATTGGCCCAGGCAGAGGCTTGAGACCTTCCTTGCGAAGGCCAAGTCCTACCACTGGGAGGATCCCATCCTTTACCACGAAGGAGGGGATAGCATCTGGCGTCGGTGTATTCCTCAGGAGGAGCATCATAGTGTCCTCACTTACTGCCACAAGCTTGAGGCAGGAGGACATCATTCTGGGAGAAGAACGGCACAGAAAGTGCTCCAATCCGGCTTGTGGTGGCCTACCCTCTTCAAGGACTCTGATGAGTTCGTGAAGAGGTGTACTGACTGTCAGAGGATGGGCACTTGTGGACAGCGTGATATGATGCCGATGCAGCCCATTCACTTCTGTGAGGTTTTTGACGCATGGGGCATCGATTTCATGGGTCCATTCCCTAAGAGTCAGGGATTTGAGTACATTCTGTTGGCCGTAGATTATGTTAGTCGTTGGGTTGAGGCTATCCCCGCCCGAGCCGCTGATGCGAGGACAGTTTGCAGATTTTTGAGGAAGCACATCATCATGCGATTCGGGGTTCCACGAGTTCTGATTTCTGATGGGGGGTCTCATTTCGTCAACGACCAGGTAAAGGCACTTGCTAGCGAGTTCAGCATAGACCATCGTGTTGCCACACCTTACCATCCACAGACGAATGGTCTAGCTGAGGTGTCGAATAGGGAGATCAAGAATATTTTGCAGAAAGTCGTCCGCCCTGACCGAAAGAATTGGTCACAGCTTTTGGACTCGGTCTTGTGGGCATATCGGACATCTTTCAAGACTCCATTGGGTACATCTCCCTTTCGCCTCGTTTATGGCAAGTCATGCCATCTACCAGTTGAGCTGAGGCACAAGTCACTTTGGGCAGTTACAGATATCCTTATGGATCCAGATGGTGTAGGAGACCAGAGGAGGGCAGAGTTAGCCGCCCTGGAAGAGCTTAGAGATACAGCTTTCTCAAACAGCCTACATTATAAAGAGAAAGTGAAGGAGTGGCATGATTCTCATATCAGCCACAAGCATTTTGAGATTGGACAGAAAGTATGGTTGTTTGATGCAAGGCTACGATTATTTCCAGGAAAGCTACAGAGCAAATGGAAGGGACCTTACTTGGTCAGAAAGGTACACGATAACGGTAGCATTGATATATCTGAGTTATCTTCTGAGAGTACCTTTCGAGTGAACGGCCAGCGGCTCAAGCCATTTCTAGATCATGAGCCGCGGGACGTTATTATTGCCGCTATTCATTTTGCGTGAGATGTGGTCTCTTGACTCACATCTTTTGCATCTCACGCCTGATTCTCACTGTTCTTCCGTCTGTATAGATCCAGTTGTCCATATCATTCTATTCTTTAGTCCCACATCCCTTTTCTCATCCTGTGATTATGCTATACTTAGGGTGTACTTTACCCTAAGTATAGGGGGGAATGTCGGACCTGCGAGTATTCTTTTCATTCTTTCTGCTCCTGTTTTTGCTGCCTATACTTAGGGATATTTTACCCTAAGTATAGGGGGGGCAGATTCTGTATCTTCTTCACTCGGCTTTCCCTTCATGTACAGCTTGCTATACTTAGGATTAGTTAATCCTAAGTATAGGGGGAGACCACCGAGTTCCTCTCATTCTATTCATTTATTCATTCCTGTACTTAGCCATTCCTTTTCACTTCCCTTTTACTACGCACGAGTTATGTCTTCTTCATCGCTCTTGATCACTCTGAGGACATCGTTCGAGCTAAGTATAGGGGGGTGTGTATATATTTCATATATACTTTAGCCATAACTTGTACTTTGTGTGAGTGTGTTAATAAATAAAATGGCTAAAAATCACAAAAATTTAAAAAATTTTTCATGTACATAAACCTCTTTTATCTTGCACATACATAGCTAGTGTACAAAGTATTTTTGTAAAAATGATTTCAAAAATCTTTTGTGTAAAGCTTGTGTAAATATTTTTGTATCAAAATTATGTATATAGTACAAAATTTTTCCAAAATGTTTTGAAAATCAAAAGTTTGCAAAAATCTTGTGTAAATGTTTGTAAATATCTCTTTGCAAAACTTGCACCTCATGCATCATTTATTCATGATTGCAAAACATTTTTCAAAATTTTGCATAATTGTAAAACATTTGTAAATAGCATCTTGTGTACATATATGTATATAGTTTTTCCTGGATAAGAGTTGACATTTAAACTAAGCCTGGAATTAAATTGAGAAATGGAGCTTGAAAAAGATCTTAATCCACTTAACTTTAAGAGGAACCTTATAGGACTTAGGGTTAAGGCTTTTCAGGTCCATAAGGACTTAATTCTTTGAGTCCACTAGGCTATGAGCATATGTCATCTTGATGAGCCTAAGTAGAGCACTTAACAACACACGCATGACTCTTAGAGACAATGGCTTGACTTGCACCTGCACTTACACATGGCTCTCCACGGATGAGGTGGTGAGGAGGCAGTTTCCTTTGGCTTGGGGTAGCATATGAGGGTAGTACTTCTAGGCGGAACCTCTCTTCTTCTTATAGTGAAGGAAGTGCACCTCAACTTGGTCTAGTGGTGATGAAGGCTAAAGACAGAAGCTGTGGGTTGCAATAAAGCTTCAAAAGAGGGATAGTCTACTGGCTCAAGAGGAAATTTCTTATATGCTGCACCATGTAGATATGTTGTACAGAAGTTCTTGAAAAAAAAATATGCAAAAATGCAAAAAGAACTCCAAAACAGTGGTGGGTCGGATTGAAAATTTAATAACCCCACCGGAGTGTACATAATCAAATAAAGCAAAAGCTTATGGTATCAATGTTACATCTCATGAAGCTTGCAGCGGAAGACTTAGCTACACTGGCTAAGCTTCCAAAAACTCTATACTTCTACCCCCTCTTCTTGAGCCGGTTGCACTTGAACTTAGAAGGGAATACCCCGCTTCTCGAGGAAAGAGTTGCTAGACCGAGGAATTAGAGTTACCAGGTTGAGGGAGGTTGTTTCTTTGTTACTTCTGAGGTGGGGAGCCACATATCACGTACACCGCATGGAAAGATTCATGGTCATTAGAGTTTGTGTATGTAGACTTGTTCTGATCTGGTTTATTAAGGAGTCTTGCCCATAGATTGGTGGAACTTGGAGACTGTTGAGTTTTAAGCTTAAGTCCAAATAAGGTTCCGACACATTAATAATCCAAAGATCTGATCGAGCTCCATATTTCAAGTTAATAAAGGAAAGTTTAATAATTCAACCTTGATCCATGAACATCCTCTTTTTCTTTTTCTTTCTTTTTCACTTCTTTTTCAAATAAGTGTTTGCTAAGGGACTAGCAAAGTTAAGCATAGGGGGGTGATGAATACCCATTCATCACTCTTTATTCTTCTATTTTAGCTACAAAAACCTTTGCAAATACATGTAGATATGTGTAAATACAAATAATTACCAAAAGCATGCATTGTGTAAAAACCTGTAATTAGCATGTTTTTGTGCAAAAATAAAAGAATAAAGAGTAAAAAGAAAAAGAGGGAAATATTTAGAATAAATATTGAGCAACCTAACCCAAGGGAGGGCTCAGCATGGGCCTGACCGCATAAAAGCCAAAGTAGAGGGAGATAGGAGCTCATGTGTACATACTTTTGTAAATAAATAAAATTATATTTTCCTCACCCAAAAATATGCTTGTACATATTTTGTATATATTTAGAAACTCTTAAAAAACAAAACAAAAATCAAATAAAAAATACAAAATTAAAAATACAAAAATACATTGTATAGATACCATGTATATAAATGTATACAACTATTTATTTCACCCTTGTGTATAAATAATTAAAATAAAATAAAAATACCATTTTGTTCTTTATTTTATGATGTAAATAAATAAAATATAAAATGGGCATAAAAATACATAAAAATAACAAATAAAAAAATCAAAAATTAAAATCTATATAGTGTACATATACCTATATATATAACTACCCTATTTTTATTTCCAAAAATTAATTAAAAATCACCAAAAAATAGAAAAAAATAAAAGAAAAATATTTCATGTTTTGAGTTTTTCTTAATTCGGCCTTTTTCTACCTTAAATTAAATAAACAAAAAATAAAAACGTGGCAACTCCTGATTGGTCCACGGGGGATTGTTGACCCCGGTCAACTCCCCCGCGGACTCTTTCCTTTTGGGGAGACCCGCGCCCGACCCGACTTCGCCGATTTCTCCACGCGTCTCCAGCCTGTCGCCTCCGCAAACCCCGTTCCCGGATCCTTCGCCAATCATCCATCATCCTCGCCGGACCCTTCGCCGAAGGATCCACGCCTTCCATAGCCGTCTCCACCCAACCCTAATCGGCCCTGTCTCCATATATATCCCGACCTCCGCCGCCTCCGCGCCTCATCTTTGGCTCCCTACCTTCACTCCCGTGACCTCCATCGTAACCACCGAGGTGACAGCTCGCGTTGGCCCTTGTTGCAGCGAGGAGTAGGTGGCCGGCCATTGATCCGGCAACTTCACGCCGCCGTGCTCCGCCACTCGACCGGAGCTCGAGCCTCAGGCCTTGACGCCCTTCGAGGCTACGACCAGGAGTTAGCCACACTCCAGCACAGTCTCCCACTTCACCCAGGTAACCCTTTCGCCCTCTCATTTCGCGTAATTTCTAGTTTCGCCCAAATCGACTCCTCGCCGTGTTCCTCTGATTCCAGCCATATCGTCCATCATCTCGGTCATCGGAGCACACGCTCACCTTCGCCAATTCCTCGCGCACGTTCTACACCCACTCGTTCAACCCAGCTCGCCCCGGAGCTAGGAGTCGAGCTCCCCATCCCCAGCTCGCCGGAGCTCATTCGCACCGACCCACCAGCCACCTTCACCCCGCTTCTTTGGGTCGAGGCACTTTGCCCTCGACCCGCGAAGCTCTTGGTTCATTTTGCAGGTCCAAAGGGAGTCATCTGAGACCCCCATACGTTCAGACCAGGAGCTCTTCGCCGACGACCTCGCCGGAGCCCCTCCCGGACTCGGGTGGGCCATCGGACAATACCAGCAGCTGCGGGACGCCGTCGCCTATCTTCCCCGATCATCAGGAGCAGCTGAGGAGGACTGCAGCTCACGCACGAGGCCGGCGAAGCTCGCCGGTGGAGTGTTCTTCCACCATCCTCCAGCACCGTCCGATCAGCCCCCGCTCCCAGTTTGCATCGTCACCGTCCGTTCTTCGAGGAGCAACATCCGTCGATCATCGCTAGGGGCTGATCAGGACCGTTCGAGCAGCGGAGAGAGACACCTGAGGCCATACCCGTTCGATCTTCCACGTGTCCTCTCCAGCACCGTCGATTCGGCTCGAGGTCAGACGAAGAGGAGCGCCAGCCATCCAGGACCGACCGATCTTCCACGTGGCGCCTATCCAGCCGTCGGCGAATAAAGGGGTAAATTGCTTAGGCCCCCTCGTAGTTTGAGTCTTTTATTTCTAGTCCTGTAAATATTTTAGTTATTTTATTTACGTTGGGATATTTGCATATTAAACCTCGGACTTTCTCGTATTTGCATTTATACCCCTGCCAGTTGTGGACACGTGCATCGACACGTGATATTTTGGTTTATTTGCAATAGAGACCCCTGTGGTTCGGGATGTTCTTTAACGAATGAAATCTTTTACTTATTTGCATTTATACCCTTGTGCGTGATTTATTTCCACATGTGCGTTTTATTTTGGGTATTTTGCAAGATAAGCCCCCTGGACTTTTGGTACTTGTTACCAATAAGCCCTCGGAACTTATTTTTCTTACATTTGGGTCCCTGAGTGCCCCAGACACGCGCCTCGCGCATGATTTCTTGGGTATTTTGCACCAGACCCCCCAGAACTTTTGGGTATTTGCACTTTGGTCCCTGTGCACAGTGCCCCTCCTTTGTTTTTGAATAAAATATCAAATCACCTCCAAATTCGATGAAAATTTGACACATGGCTCCTGCCATGGTGTAGAATTTTTGTGAATTTTTGAGGACATTTTTGATTTCATTTTCTATTTTTAAAAATTCAAAAACCCATATTTTTGCTACTGTTTAGATTCAAAAACCCCAAAAAAATATCAAAACCCTTTTAAAAATCCTATAAAAATTAGTTACTGTTTATTTGGTGTTCCTTGATTTTCCAGCCAATTTTGGCTATTTTTCATTGAGTAAAAACCCTAAAAACTTAAATACACCTCAAAACTCCTAAAAATCATAATAAATAATTTAAAAACCCAAAAACAATAATTTTGGTGCTCAAATTTTCCTTGTTTTCTCTAGTATACAGGAAAATTACCTTCAGGTCCCTTAGATATCCTTAGATATTTTATCTTTGGGTTTTGGGCCTGGCTGGACAGTACCCCTTGCTTTTCGCATTGTTTGATTTTTAGGAAATAAAATAAACATCAGAAAAATCTCAAAAATCCACCAAAAACATAAAAAAATATAAAACACATAAAAATATTTTTGTCTGAATTTTTGCTTGCTTTTTAATGCATTAAATAAATTGTTCAAGTTAATTGTTTGTGTGCTTTTCCTGTTTTCTTTATATTTAAAAATCCAAAAAAAATATAAAAACCCTTAAAAACACTAAAAAAATACTCTCTCGGATTTCTGACTACATCGTAGGCCGAAAGGCCAATCTGTGCTCCTTATGTTCGACCCTGGGTGCTATACCAGGTTAATCTCATAGTTAGGACCGCACTTCGTGTTTTGATCTCTGATTTATTTCGCGGTTCGATATTTTTCTTGATATACTTAGCCCGAGTGATTGAGGTCGCGACGACCATTTCTTTACCTTTACCTTAGTCGTTCGGGCGGTCATCAGAATGGGGAAACTGCCTCCTCACCACCTCATCCGTGGAGAGCCATGTGTAAAGTGCTGGTGCAAGTCAAGCCATTGTCTCTAAGAGTCATGTGTGTGTTGTTAAGTGTTCTACTTAGGCTCATCAAGATGACATATGCTCATAGTCGTGTGGACCCAAAGAATTAAGTCACTAGGACCTGAAAAGTCTTAACTCCACATCTTATAAGGTTCCTCTGAAATTAAGTGGATTAAGGTCCAACTAAGCTTCATTCTTCAAATTTATTCCAGACTTAGTTTAATCGTCAAGACTATCCTGAAAAATGCACATGCCAATGCAAGAAAATATGTGCAATGCATAGAGAAAACAAAAATCTTTTTGTGAAACAATTTTCAAATTTTTGAAATTTTTATGGATTTTTGAAAAAAAAATGCACATGCAAAAGTTTTTTTTTCAATGTAAATAGTTAGAAAAATATATAAATATATACAAAGTTTTTTTTAAAGAAAAAGATACATATTTACACAAGAGTGAGTTGATTATTTTACAAGAATAGGATGCAAGAATTTACAACTTGAGTAATTTATACAGGTATATACACAATTGGATTTTTTTCATTTTTATATTTTTTATTATTATTATTTTTATTATTATTTTTTTGTGATGCATATATTCCTCAAATTTATTTGAAAATAATTTTACAAATAATTTTGAAAACTATAGTCCAAAATAATTTTGCACACAATTTTACAATCATTTACAATCATTTGAAAATATTTTGCAAACATTTTTCAAACAGTATATATAGATTTTTCAAAATAATTTTCAACCATTTTTCCAAACATTTGCAAATAGTTTTACAAAATCTTTTTATTTCATATAAAGAAAAAAATTTTTTTTACAATCCACAATATTTTTACAAAGGTTGAAAATATTTTTCAAACATTTTTCAAATAGTTTTCAAAAGATTTTTCAAATAGATTTTCAAACTACTTTCAAAATATTTTTCAAAATATTTTAACCTGACTTATTAGCCAGTATGTACAAGGAAAAATTTTGAGGAAATTTATGCATCTCTTTTTTTTTAATATGTACACAGTATTTTAGCCATATTAAAAATATGAAAGTACGAGTTATGGCTAAAGTATATATACAATATATACGACACCCCCCTATACTTAGCTCGAACTATGTCCTCATAATGATCAAGGAGCTGGAAATAAAGACATAACTCGTGCTTCGTATAGAAAAGTGAGAAGAATAGTATACTACAACGACGAATAAAAGAATAAAATCAATAGAAGACGGTGATCCCCCTATACTTAGGATCAAGTAATCCTAAGTATAGCAGACTGTACACAAAGGAGAAAATCGAGGAGATGAATATACAGAGTCTACCTCCCCTATACTTAGGGTAAAATATCCCTAAGTATAGGTAGCAAAACAGAGGTAAAAAGAATCAAAAGAATAATCAAACGTCTGACACCCCCCTATACTTAGGGTAAAGTACACCCTAAGTATGGATTGATCATGCGATGGAGATGGGGTGTGAGACAAAAAGAATGTATGATATTGACAGATGGTCTATATAGATGTGAGTCGATCAATGTTGAGGTGCCTCTCAACAAGCGCTAGAGTTTACGCCCCTAGCTGGGCGCAAATGTTAGGATAACGCCGTGTCAAGGTTCAGGACGGCATCTGTCAGACGAATACCGTACTGTCGTCGCAGTCTCAGCGGGAGAATAACGATGAGTTCAACAGAGTAAATGATAACACCCAGATAATCAGTCAGGCGGGTGTTTGCTACCGGATCAAGATATGGGCAGATGAAGTCGGGCTCCGGTAGCACAAAAGAAATTGTCGGCTCAAGGTCTATATGGAGTGACAGGGCAGAACCGAAGAAGTCGAACGTGGAGAAGGAAGGATCTGTCAGGGAATCCTCCACATCAATCACAGTCTCGAATAGATACGGAAGATCAAGATCAAGAGACTCGCTAGAAAGGCTGATATCCGATGCATATAATGTAGACAAATCAGTGAAATCATCGAATACCTCAAAGATCGGATCATCCTCGCGAGGGTCGTCGAGGAGAGAATCATCAAATTCATTATCAGAAATATCAAAATACTCGGTCTCGTGATCCGACAGATCGGATGCACTCCCAGAAATTGAAACCGAGTACACAGGGTCCGTGACATCCTCCCGCAGATAACCCTCGGGGAGTAATGCCAAATCATCAGGAAATTGGGGATCAATGCTGTCAAATGTCATGTCCTCCAAAAATATATCGACCTCATCAAATGGAAGGACACAAGGCTCAAATACGGGACTATCAAGTTCTGTAAAATCCAAAATCGATCCCTCATCAAACTCTCTATGCTGAGATGAATCCAAGTATATCCCCGAATCTGAGAAGATCTCCTGAAGATAAGTTTAAAAGTCAACATTATTCTAACTTCTTTCCTTTTTCTTTTCTTTATTTTTGTTTTCACTTATTTTTCAAATAAGTGTTTGCTAAGGGACTAGCAAAGGTAAAGTATAGGGGAATGATGAATCCACGATTCATCGCCTTTATTCTTTTATTTTAGCTTCATTTTCTTAGTCAAACACATGTAAATACCCATTAATTTCATAATTTTACTATTTTGCATGCATTTGTTAAAATTGCATTTTTAACACTTTTTGTACATAAATAAAAGAATAAAGAAGAAAAGAAAAAGAAAAGAAAAATAAAGGATGTAGTTATGCAATAAATACAGACTGACCCAAACCACGAGAGAAGGTCAAGACTTGACCTGATCGACCAGGAATAAAGTAGGGGGAGATAGGGTCGTTTGTCAGAAAAATCAAAAATATCTTGTAAATATTTTTCATGTATATTTGTACAAAACTTACATTATTTTATCTGTACATAATGTGACCTCAAACTAATTATTTTCGTAAATAAAAGTTGTAAATAAAATTGTGTTGTAAATAATAAAAATATTTGTAAAATAAAATATTATATATATTGCAAATAATTACACCCAGAAAAAGCCACAAAGTGATAATTGAAACATCAATTCCGACTCCACACAAGCTCAAATTGAACCAAACTCACTTCCATCATACTATAAATTAAATTATCTTTCAAATGGCTGTGGTTTCATTATTTTTGGAGTTACGGTTAAAAAGTCGGTTTTCTGGGGTGTTTTGTGCAGTTTTCCTATATATTTGATGAACATATTTATTTATATTTATTTTTATACATAATATATATTGTAAATATTGTTTTCATTAAAAAAAATTATTAAAAAAAATAAAAATTAAAAAAATCCTTTATAAAAATTATTTCCTTATTTGCACATATGTACATTATACTATATGTATATAATATATGTATACAATTAATTTCCCTAAATAAAAATTACCAAAAAAATTAATTGTCTCACATTAATTAATTTAATTTATTTAATTACGAAATTCATATGTAATTATTTAATTTAGTGGATTTATTTGAATTTATTTGGTTTAATAACTTGCCTTATATATATGATTTTATTCCACACCATATATGGCCACCATTAAGGTGGCTAATTGATTTTGAATTAATTTATTAATTTATTTAATTTATTTATTACGAATTTCGTAATTAATTATTTAATTAATTTATTGATTTAATTATTTTATTAATTCACCCAATAAACACTTTCCTTATATGTGAATATTTTCCAATTTTGATTTTTGTCTCTTTTTAATGGGCTCCTCCTCCCTCATTCACATTTGATCGATCTTTGGCGGAGAGGAACCCGTTTTCCGAGAGGTTTCTTGTTGAAGAGGGTCCTAGCCTCCGATCCAATCGGTGACAGAGATTTGTGCTTCGTCGAGGCCCTGATGGCGAGTCCTAACCTCCGATCCAGTCGTTGACAGCGACTTGGGCTTCGTCGAGGTCATCATGGATGGTCCGACCCCCAAGGTGAGATCCATTTTTACCTGTCTTTTTCCTTAGGTAATCGTAGATTTAGATGTTAGCGTAGGTGTAGTTTTTAGAATTTAGTTCATAAAAAATTCAACTTCACACTTTTTCGCCCGACACCGAAGTTTTCATCTCATTTCACGATCTCCGCAGTTCTTTTTCTACCTTACACGACCTGTCACCTCCGACCACGCACGGTGGTCGGAGTCTAGGATCTATCTTCCATTTCGCGCAAGATCCTCCCATTCCCCGTTCCCATTATTGTGCATAAATAAAAAAATTAAAAAATAAAAAATCATATAAGTTTTTTTCCTGTTCATCTTACATTTGTTTTTGCAGGGAAAACTTAAAAAAAAAGAAATAAAATTTTGTTTGCACTTTTTCTCTCTAACCTCTGTTTTGCAGGTAAAATAAAAAAAATATCTTTGCTTCTAACTTCTATTTTGCAGGATTATAAACAAAACTAAAAAAAATCTCTCTCTTTCTATTTCTGTTCACATTTTCTGATAAAAAAATAAAAAAATACACATTGTTTTTCCTTCTAACATTTCCTGCAGGCAAATAAAAAAATAAAAATAAAATAAAAAAGGGGCAGCCTCACGCCAGGCCGCCCCCGTGCGCTTCCTCCGGCCGCAAGCGACGCCGCCTCCCCAGATCCGCCGATCACCTCGGCGGCAACCTCCCGCACAGACGCGCGTCGGCCGCCTCCCTCTCCTCCGCCCGTGCTTCAAAGCCCGCCACCGCTCGAGATCCCCGCGGTCCCGCGCGCGGGCCGGCCACGTCCTCCGCCTTCCACTACAGCAGCGTGCGCCGTGCTTCGCGTGTCCAACCATATTCACCCGCCCGCACGCCACCAAGCCTGCCCCGCGTTGGCCTCCTGACGACGCCGTCCCGCCGCAACTTGTTGGCCGCCCCCGTGCTCCTTAGCTCATTTTCAAGAAGGGGCGGCGGCAACCTCCTGCATCCCCTTTTGCTTTGGAGAGAATAAAAGCTACAGGAACCCTAGACCTTTTTGGAATAAAAAAGAGAGATATTCGGAAAGATTGCAAAGCATTCCCTAAAAGTTTTTGAAATTGCGAAATAGTCCCTGTTCTCTAGAGATGCACATGCAAGACCTGCTCTTTAATGGGTAAATTGCACATTCTGTTCACATGTTTATTTTTATTATAACATTTCCGCAGAAATCTTCGAATAATTACATTTACGTCCCTGTGATTCCAGATTTTAACTTGCATGATCTTTTTGAATGGAATAAATGTTTTTATGAGTCCAAAAATTTTGCAAAAATTCATGTATGTTCCTGCTGTTGTGTTTTTCATTGTATAAAGTTTTCATCAAATTTTATTGTCATTCGATATATTTAAAAAATCAAAAACTTTGTCTTTTTGCATATCTCAACTTTAAAAATTCATAAAAAAAATAGAAAAATTGCCTAAAAATTCCAAAAATATTTCTGTAGGTGCATTTTAATCTCTTTAATTTTCTGAGCATTTTTTTTATCTTTTAAAAAAATACAAAAATAGTGTAGTGTGTGTGTGTGTGTGTTTCTATTCATTTGTGCTTATTTGAAAAATACAAAAAAAAGGGTTGCGTGTGCTTTTTATCATTTGTGAATATTGTTTGTCTTTTAAAAAATAAAAAAAAATACAAAATACAAAAAACACTAAAAAATTAACTCTGAAATTTGACTGCTTAGTTTTTAAATCGTGCTCCTTGTGTTCGACCCTGGTCGCTATACCAGGTAAAAAGAATAGCGAAAGCCGCTTACATACATTCATTTTCTTGATTTTCTGAGTGGTTTACAAATTTTTCCGTTGACCGAATCAATCGATTAAGGACAACGACATTGTGATTTATCTTCCACCTTAGTCGCGTCGATTTTCGTGTCATCAGGTGACGAGGGGAGGTGTGAGTGGCGGTGGCGGCGTCGCGGGGAGGCGGGGTCGCGAGGTTCCATGCGTGGGAGGGATACGGAGTTCTGAGCTGGCCGAGGCGATCGTCGACGCGGAAGGGGAGAAGGGTGGTGGCGTGGGGTTGGCCCAGGAGAGGCGAGGAACGCGTGGGAAAGGGGGGGAGTCACAGGGATGCGGCGAGGCTAGGGGGTGGCGGGGCGGTGGAGGTGGCGGCGGGAGGCAACAAAGGGGTGGGAAGTGGGGGTACGGGTGCGCCAGGAAGGGGTGTTGGGACTGTGGTGGGCTTCACAGAAGGTGCGAGGAGGGTCAAAGGTGGTGTATGGGGAGAACTGCAGGGCAGGGAAGGTAGGGGGGTTACCTGGGATGGCTGGGGTTGTGCCGGGACGGTCGGAGGTGGCGGTGGAATCGATTCTGATGGCGGAATCAGATCTTGGAGGTGCTGGACAGCGGGCGAATCGACTTCCACGGCGAGGCTTTCTTCGTCAAAACTCGGGACAACGGCTTCGGTGGTTGGAGGCTTTGATTTGGCGGCACGTAGGGCCTCGAAGTTAGCCATAAGATCCCGAAACTGGGAGTGGAATGTGGTTTGGAACTCACGTAGCATGCGCTCCGTCTCCTTGTTGTAGGCGTCGATGGCAGGGATGGCTCGTCGATTTTGTTCGGATGAACGATGGTCCCTTGATGCATGTCGGTGCGAGCATTTGGACGGATCGTCAGATCGTGAGGACGATCTGTAGGCCATGCTCTGATACCAATTGATGCGGATAGGAAAAATTTTTATCGTCGATGACAAAATTTAAATTTGATCGGTGGAATTATTTGGTAAAAGAAATTGGAGGGGTTGAGAAAAGAAACTCGTCGGGAATACGAGGGATCAGGGCAGAAGAACGTGAAGATCACGCGAGGAGAGAGAAGGAGAAGGGAGAGGAGATAAAATCTCAATTTCTATATCAAACTGAACTGTCTAAAAACAATGGACCACCATCCCTTTATATAGGAGGGATGAGATTATAAAAATATAAATCAAATTCAAATTGAAAACTAATTATCCTAAATTGACTCTAACTAATTAACCGACTAATTTGAAAAATCAAATCTATAACTAATTATTGGAGATCACATGCGATCTCTTTTATTTAATTAGAAACTGCGACAAATCAAATAAACGTAAATAAAATTGACGGCTAAAATTAAATAAATATTCGGCCCTATACTTCGGTTCCATGCTGCATCAATAAACATGTATGATTCCTTCGAGAAATCAGACTTCTCATATGCCCTCATATGCACGTCGATTTGTCGGTATATGGATCTTGGATAGTTCTTCAATCTAGTGGTCTATCTAACGTACACATTTAGGTTTATAGATGCGCATCTCTCTCTGGTCGAAGGATGGCACTTGATTGTGACAATATTGATTCAGGTCTTAGTTTATCTTGACCTCATCAAGTCAAACATTTTATTTGATTATTCCGGTACTTCCGAATTTCTATTCCCATGTAGGGACCTGCATCAAGAAGTCAGTCAGAAATCAACCTTAAAAGAAAGATTGCCATCTCTTTCTCAGACCGAAGTCCATTATTGAATATCAAGTGTTAATGTCATATGTATCCTCCCAACTGCTTGGTATTCAACATGACCATGGTACATAACCCTGATTGTATAAATGGACCTATCATTAAGTACATTCACAAACATTCATTTCAGACGGGCATGAAAATATGATAACTTTTATTGCATAATGGGTCTCTAAAGGCTTATAAGTCCGGTCGGGCCAAAGGGAGTAGGGCATGGAGCGAAGGGCCTGATGGAGGGTAATGAGAAGGATGTTAGTGGAGGGTGTGGATGCATGGAGAGAGATTAGGGGCGAGACCAAGGTGGTGGACGAGCATGTAGAGAGGAGGAGGTCAAGGCATAGAGGGATGGGGGGACAAGGATGGGGCGAAGATGGGGTATACATGAGGGGAATAAGAGGCGAGGAAAAGGCACTTGGCGACTGGGTTGGGCGATGTAAGGATGAGGAGATCGACAGAATATGCCTGGGGTTGGAGGAGTAAGCTAGAGGAGTGGAAGGATGGATAGATTTGGCAAGGCGGAGGGGGTCGTGCGAGGAGCAAGGACAAGCGAAGAGAGTAGGGTGGGAGGAGGTATGGAAGAATAAGAAGACGAGGAAAAACTAGAAAGAAGAATAGATAATGACACATATATCCTTCTCTTTGCTTTACAATTACATGTGCGCCACAAGTTAATGTCCGTTTATGAGAGTAAGAGACAACAACCACCAAAGGAGTATAACTGTTAATGGTGCAAGGAGGGGAGACACGTATTATTGAAAAAAAAAAGCAGTTGCAGTGTAATTACACAAACTCAAAAGAGCATACATATAAAAATCCATTTAAAAATCACGTAGTACAATCATCCACATGCTCCATGATAAGCTTGAGAATGAAAATCACATCGCCTAGTTATAAATTACATGAAATGATTGTCAAGATATTTGCAATAAACTTAAAAATCAAAATGCAATCGCCTAGTCTCATGTATGCAAAACCAACATCTCGAATTAAACTAATCATAAGAATCTAAAGAACGGGAAGAAGATGAATCACAACAAATTGGAGAACACTAATGCCTAAGCTTCTAAATATAACATTATGAAACAACATCCCAGTGTTTCGCCAAGAAGAGGTTTAACCCTACTGGTTTCCTCTCAGTTCTTGCAAAAACAATCAAATGGATGCTGAAGGTAAGGTAAAGAAGGTAACAAAAATACATTTAGCTTACCTATTTGGTTGATGGGTTTCTCCCATATTATCCCATGAATTCAATGCAATTCTAATACTTAGGGAGCATTCCATTCAAGAATAAGAAGGAATAAGGATGTGGAATAAGGAGAATAAGAATCGATTCTCTGTTTGGCTGGAAAATATAGGAATAAGGTAGAGTAATGGTATGTAAGGTAGAATAAAGATAGGGAATAAGGGTGGATTAAGGTGAAATGATGAGATGTGGATGTGAATAGCTACACTCTTAAGAATTCCGTCGATCGAGGAATTGACCTCTTAGTACAGTGCTTATTGTCCAAACGAACATGACCTTCCTGTCGAGCTGCTTTGGCATTCATACATGTGACAAGAAACAAGGTGGAATAAAAAACGACTTAATTATTTTACTTATTTAGTTAATTGGAGTAACCATGAAGGAGTAATGTGGAATGAGAATTATGTCCAATGTAACCGTAAAATTAACCATAATGATTGCTTACTCCAAAGATAAAATATTCATATTCTAGGGCAACTGATAAAGTTTCCCTCATCCAAACAAAGTTCTAATAATTCGTGATAATATATTTTTTCAACCTTTGGAAATTGCCAGGGATTTGATGATCGTTTTATAAAAAAAGGTGAATTATATCCATTGAAGTAACTGAAATTTTTAAAAAAATCCATATATTGAAAAATGTGAAATTCTTTTATATTTTGCATGAAGTTGCTCCGTTACATAACCACATTTGTATTAAGGAAAAATGGGGCTACCCACTGGAGGGAACTAACTTGGCTCCCCACCATATTTTTCATAATTTTTTATTTTTTAAAAAATGAACATGAAAATTCATCACTATATCCTTATGTTATGTCATTCAAGTTTCTTGAGAAACAAAGACTCTTACGATCTACATCTAGACATCGTAGTTGGAGGTTATATGAATATCTGTTTCACGTGAAATTTGAATGACATAACATATTGATGTAATGATAAAAATCTTTGGACGTATTTAAAAAAATAAAAAAAATAAAGAGAAAAATGAGACGGAAAAGACAAATTAACCCCTCGAGTGGAAGCCCCGTTTTACCCTTTGTATTATTTAATATTTTTTGCTTCCCACTATCCTAGACCGGATTTGCTTGACCTTGGCCAAAATTGACGATTGCTTAAAATATTCCATACACATTGAAGATTCCACGTTTCCAACTCCACGCGACAAATACGGGTTCGATATCGTTTCCTTTATATACTTCCTAAGTGGTCAATAAGTAGAATTTACATATTCACATATTTTCCATCTGGGCCCCTCTAAGAGCCATTTCCATCAATGGAAACAGAACTTTGACATAATTAAATTATGGGATTTTTTACCATTAACACTGAATGTTTGTCCAAATGCATCGCAAACGCCTTACACTCCAGTTCTTTCAAATTACGCCACGACTTCTGCAACTTAAACCACAGCCTCTGGAAATATATTACTATTATAGGAGTCATATTGTAATTATATAGATTATAGATGTTTTGTGTAATTGACCTGTTGTACAAAGCCCCTAAATTTGTTATCCATTTTTTTTCAATAAAATAATCCTCTTTAAAAAAACCTATAGGCCTAATTAATTTTCTCTAACGGTGCTTTTTTTCCCTTTATAACCATCCGCGATGGTTAAAAAGATTAGAAAGATGTTATCATATGCTTACTGTTTATTTCTTTTTACTATATGTGATTCTGACCCATAAATCTTGTCCAATTACACCATAACCCCAACAACCATTGTAATTAGACCACAACCCTTGTAATTTTTTTAGGCCCCACGACCCTTAACAAGGGCATGTGTTACACGGACCAAGGTTTTAAAAACCGTACCGAACTGGCCGGTTGAAGCGATTAAATCAAGAATAAGACGAAAACCGGTCCAATCACCCGATTTTTATTCTCTACATAAAAATTGGTCAAAACTTGGTTAGACCGCTTAAACCCGGATGAACCAATTAAATCAAACGATCAGTTTGACCATCCATTTTTTTGACAAAAAATAATTTCCAACAAATTTACAAAATAAAAACTTTTTCAGAAATATTCATAATCTAGAATCATTCTAACCCAAAATATAGTTCTCCTCTATCTCTTCTCCTTCACATGTGACAATGACTCATTATCGTTTGTTTCTTCCTGTCATATGAACATTGTCTCTCTCTCTCTCTCTTCCCATTTTGTTTATGAGGTTGTCCACTTATAAGAACATTTATACCCCTAACTTTTAAGCAATTTCACTTGTGCTCTTATATTTTTCTTAAAATTTTCACAATATCATCCTTGTGTTAGTATAAAATGGGAGCACAAATGTACTAATAAAAGGACACTGTTATTAATTTTGTAAAATATAGGGGATACATGCAATTGTATTAGAAATATGGGTATAAGTGTTATTGAAAAACATGGAAGGACAATAGTAAACAAATCCTCGAAAGATATGATGCAACATATTTAGTATTTATTTGTATGATATATCGGTCTAACTCGGTTCGACCCGGTTGAACCGTACGAACCAAACCAACAATACAATGGTTCAATCTTTTCCGATTTCTTTAAACTGCTGACATCATCACCGGTTCAACCGATCGGTCCCATTGGTCTGACCATAAAAATCAAAAACCGATACATGTCCGGTTTGATGTCCGGTTCGGTTTTTAAAACCTTGACACAGACTATTATTACAGGGGTTAGATTGTAATTACAAAGATTTTAGGGATTATGTGTAACTGGATATAATTTTGAGGGTCATGGCGCAAAATCACGCACTGTTTTGCTTTTCTGCAGGAATTTCCGTAAAGTTTGGTGATTTCTCAGGCCTTAGATTGTGGAATCTTAATCACCGGTTAATTTCAAGTCCTGTAGCTTTGTCCTTCCAAGGTAACCAAGGTTTAAAAATATGGACCGGACTAGGAACCGGTTTCGACCGGTCGGTTCAACCAGTCTTGTGTAATTAATTTAAAAAAAAATAAAAATAGGATTTGACCGGGTCGACCCGACTGGTTGGACCGTATTGACCCGGATTGAACCAATTTTGAGGGTTTAGTATAATTTCAAAAAATAAAGATTTAAATAATGAAATAATAGGGTTTTTATTACTTGTGTCCTTAACTTTTTCAATTTCATTTATGTCCATCTTTTTTTTGGAATATAACTTGTGCCACTACGTTCTTAGAGTAATTTTCTGGAAGTAATTATAAATAAATTATTATAATATTATATTCATATATAATGCTAGAAAATGCGACCACCTTTTGTAGACTTTTACTCGAAATAGACAATCATGTCATTCTATTGAAAGATTTGACATTGTAAACGATCATTTCCTGGATATATAAATACATATTCAATATGTGTATCCGATTTTATCAGTTCAAAAAATCGATTCGATCGATCGAACCAGTAAATTAAACTGGGTCCGATTTTTTTCGAGTCGTTAGGAATGATGATGTAATACTAACATCATCACCAGTCTGACCGATTTGGACCGACATTCCAACCCAATTGGACTAAATCGAAGACTGACCGGTTCAATATTCGGGTGGAATTTTAAAACCTTGGTATCAAGTATTATTTTTTTGTACATAATCCAATTACGATTATTGCATCGGTTAGCACCTACAAATCCTAATCCAATCGTATTTTCTTAATCTTTTCTTTGATGCATTTATTGGATAATTAATATTCCTTATGCAGCATGGAATGGGATTAATGGGATATCCTTTTTGGCTGGTCAAAAATATGTAGAAATTATTTTAAATAAATGAGCCAAAACTCATGTGTATGTATCCAAGGGATTTTCACACCGTGACCTTTACTCTTAAAATATTTGTAACTAAGTCGTGGCCCTTGGAAACTTGCAAATTCCTATGCCATCACCCATGTTGGTTAACTTCTAGAGGGATTTTTCCAACAGGGCATGCTCCAGGAGCAAATGCCCTGTCAGGGCATGGCTTTATTTCTTTTCCCGTCTTAGGCATCAATCGGCGTTCCATTCGTCGATAGGCAAGTAATTTTGGGAGTCGAGTTCTTGAAGAAGGCGAAGGCATCTGTAACGCCTTATCTGGGAGGCGTCTTCTTCGCAGCTGCGGATAGCCCCTTCTTCATCAGGGCTATCAAGAAGAAAGGGCAGACTGGAGCCATGTCTTCAATGCAAGTCTGCAACGAGCTGAAGAAAGGGGAGACGACGTACCTTGCTGTAACACCCCCAACTCCCGAGGTACGGGAATAGCGTGCAATATCGGTATTGCACGCCCGTGTGGTTCGGTAGCCACACTATGAAGTTCTGGAGGACTTCACCTTAGCTCGTGGATGGCTAAGGATGGGGTTTACCGCACAAAGGTCGAAGACCGCGGATTCCCCTTGGCACGGTACAAGTGTTCGGCGGCACTTGATGAGCTTGAGCTGTAACATCCTACGTAGGAGCGTGGGGCCCACTAATGACGTGGCATGATGACATGGTATACTAATGAGGTAGACGATATGACATGCTGACGGAGTGGGTGACATGGCATCGGTTGCAAAAGAAGAAGGGATGCAAGATGAAGAGCCACGTGCACGAATAGTCACCTCAGAAGACGAAGGATCTCCGTAGAAGACGAAGAGTCATGTCTATTCATTGTACATGTAATAATGGTGTCCCTTCGTATACCCCCGGCTTGTCTATATAAGGAGGGGTAGGGCTCATTTTTAGATATCACACTCAGAGTGAGTCTCTTGCAATACAAAAGGGTTTTGTACCAATAGCTCTTGTGTCCTTGTGCTTGAGTGCTTGTGTTCGAGTAACTCTAGCGGCGTGATTATTCGGTGTGCTGGTGTACATCATACACGTAAGGGGAAGGCTGCTTAGCTTGCGCGAAGCTAACGCCGCACAGGTTAGTCTCAAAAATTCGAGTTTGAGATTTACCCACGTGACAATTGGTACCAGAGCGAGGAATGGCGCCCAACATCGGAGATCGTCTTACTTCCTTGAAAGGAATCGTGATGGAGATTCAATCCCAAATGGGCACCTATGCCCAACGCTTGGCTCGTTTGAGGACGACGCATGCGTGGATGTGTCGGACGTCGTTGGAGATAGCCAACGCTCGGTCGACGTAGTGAAGGCACTTGGAGAGAAGCTGGAGGAGCTCGAGTCCATGGTGCAGGATCTACTGGGAGAACTCTCCATCGTCAAGAAGGCGATAGCAAACGGGGGCGGATCCAGTGAGTTTCGAAGGCCAAAGGTCCCAGAGCCCAAGTCCTTCTCAGGTACACGGAGTGCAAAGACTTGGAGAATTTCTTGTGGGACATGGAGGTATACCTCAAAGCTGTCAAGACTCCTGAGGCGGAGAAGGTATCCTTAGCGGCGATGTACCTATCCGACCATGCGAAGCTATGGTGGAGGAGTCGTGCATCCGAAGGACGATCAGACATCTCGTCTTGGGATGAGTTGGTGAAGGAACTGAAGGACGTGATGTCGAAGGAGCTGCCCAAGGAGTTTCCACCGAAGAGAGACGTGGATCATGCTATCGAGCTACTGCCACGTACGATGCCCCATGCACTTGCACTCTACAAAATGCCCCCTGCACATCTGGAGGAGTTGCAGAGACAACTCAAAGAGCTAGTGGACGCTGGTCTGATGCGTCCAAGCAAAGCACCATATGGAGCACCGGTGCTGTTACAGAAGAAGAAGGATGGGAGCATGCGGATGTGCGTGGACTACTGCGCACTGAACAATGTGACGGTGAAGAACAAGTACCCCGTCCCCAATGTTGAAGACCTGTTTGATCGCTTGGATGTGTGCCAAGTATCTCTCGAAGATGGATCTCAGGTCAGGTTACTACCAGGTCTGCATCAAGGAGGGAGACAAGCCAAAGACTGCGTGTGTAGGATTTGTGCGACTTCACGTACTCCCGTACGGTTCCCGTCTGCTTCCGCCTTCGGAGCGCCTCCCTCGCTACCCAAGCAGTATTGGTGGGTAGGAACCGCTCCTTCAGTTCCTTCACCAACTCATCCCAAAGACGAGATGTCTGATCGTTCTTCGGATGCACGACTCCTCCCCCATAGCTTCGCATGGTCGTACAAGTACATCACCGCCAAGGATACCTTCTCCATCTCAGGAGTCTTGACCGCTTTGAAGTACATCTCCAAGTCCCACAAGAAATTCTCCAAGTCCTTGGCACTCCGTGTACCTGAGAAGGACTTGGGCTCTGGGACCTTTGGCCTTCGAGACTCATTGGATCCGCCACCGTTCGCTATCGTCTTCTTGACGATGGAGAGTTCTCCCAGTAGATCCTGCACCATGGACTCGAGCTCCTCCAGCTTCTCTCCAAGTGCCTTCACTACGTCGACCGAGCGTTGGCTATCGTCAACGACGTCCGACACATCCACGCCTGCGTCGTCCTCCAAACGAGCCAAGTATTGGGCATGAGTGCCCATTTGGGATTGAATCTCCATCACGATTCCCTCCAAGGAAGCAAGACGATCTCCGGTGTTGGGCACCATTCCTCGCTCTGATACCAGTTGTCACAGGGGTAAATCTCAAACTCGAATTTTTGAGACTAACCTATGTGGCGTTAGCTTCGCGCAAGCTAAACAGCCTTCCCCTTGCGTGTATGATGTACACCAGCACACCGAATAACCACGTCACTAGAGTTACTCGAACACAAGCACTCAAGCACAAGGGCACAAGAGCTATTGGGACAAAACCCTTTTGTATTGCAAGAGACTCACTCTGAGTATGATATCTACAAATGAGCCCTACCCCTCCATATATAGACAAGCCGGGGGTATACGAAGGGACACAATTATTACATGTACAATGAATAGCCATGACTCTTCGTCTTCTATGGAGATCCTTCGTCTTCTGAGGTGACTCTTCGTGCACGTGGCTCTTCATCTTGCATCTCTTCGGCTTTTGCAACCGACGCCATGTCACCCGCTCTATCAGCATGCCATGTCCTCTGCCTCATCAGCACGCCATGTCATCATGCCACATCATCAATGGGCCCCACGCTCCTACGTAGGATGTTGCAACTCAAGCTCATCAAGTGCCGCCGAACACATGTACCGTGCCAAGGGGAACCCGCGATCTTCGACCTTTGTGCAGTAAACCCCATCCTTAGCCATCCGCGAGCTAAGGTGAAGTCCTCCAGAACTTCATAGTGTGACCCTCGAACCACACGGGCGTGCAATACCGATATTGTACGCTATTCCCGTACCTCGGGAGGTGGGGGTGTTACAGTTAACTTCTAGATGGATTTTCCCAACAGGGCATGCTCCAGTAGCAAATGCCCTGTCAGGGCATGGCTTTATTGTTTTTCCCGTCTTAGGCATCGATCGACGTTCCATTCATCGATCGGCAAACGGTTCACCGATCAACGTACTACGCGCCAAAATTCAACGCGTGTGCACACGGCCTTCGATAAGGTGCGGTCCTCAACGCGCGCGTGCGCACAACGTTTGAGGAAGCGCGGTCTCCGAGCGAAAGGGTGCGGCCTTTGATGGTATCGAGTTGGAATCGACAAACCGTTCGCGGATCGGCAATCTGTTCGCCGATTCAAGCCCACGCTCGCCTATAAAAACCCCCACCCCCCTCAACATTTCCACACCCACACATCTCCTCTACTTCTCCTCTTTCCATCTACATTCCTTCCGTTCATGTACGCAATGGTCTCTCTCTTTTCTCCGATTATCCCTCTTCTGCTTATCTCCAAGAACAAATATATTTAAATAATTTATAATTTATTTTGTTATTATGCATGATATTCATTTAATAAATGTAGTGTTTTTTATGGAAATAATTTTTGTCATTTACATAAAGTAGTCTTTGCCAGTTTACATAATGTAATTTATATCTGTTTAAATAAAATAATGCCCCTTATTTTAAGGAAAAGATAAGCTTTTTGCATTATATATTCGTCGTATATGCGAACCCAATTTATTTAATTATCCATGTATGCCCATGTCAAAGAGAGAGGTCATGAAAATGATAATTAGATTTATTTATGTAATGTAATTAGGTAACTATAATCAAGTGTTCTTATTTAATCGTATTTAATTGAGAGTAAAGGAATGTAATTAATTATTTAGTTTTTTAATTAAATAGTAAGTGTATTTAACCAAATGTATTAAATAATTAAGTGTACCAAACTAATATATATTTAATTAGTAAGTAATTGTATTTGAATATTAAGAAAAATTAAAAAAATGTATTTAGTTATATAATCTATTTAAAATTATCCATTTAGATATTAATTGTATTTATATAAATATAATTAACTAATAAGTGTATATAAGTAAATACAAATAAATGTATTTAAATATTAAGTAAATTTGAATAAATTTATTTAATTATTAATTATTTTTAAATAATTACATTTAATTAGAAAGTGTATTTAAATTAATGTATTTAATTATAAAGTGTATTTAAATATTAAGTAAGTATAAATAAATGTATTAAATTATATAATGTATTTAAAACAATCTATTTAAATATTTAATTGTTTTTAAATAAATATAATTAACTAATAAATAGATATAAGTAAATGTAAATTATAAATTTAAATTTAAAGTAAATTTAAATAAATTTATTTAATTATTAATTGTTTTTAAATAATAATATTTAATTAAGAAGTGTGTTTAAATTATTATATGTAATTATAAAGTGTATTTAAATATTAAGTAAATATAAATAAATGTATCTAATTAAAAGTGTATTTAAACTAATCTATTTAAGTTTTAATCATATTTAAGTAAATATAATTAACTAATAAGTGGATCTAAGTAAACGTAAATAAAACCATTTAAATATTAAGTAAATTTAAATAATTTTATTTAATTGTTATTTTCTTAAATAATTATGTGTGTTTAGATTATTATATGTAATTATAAAGTTTGTTTAAATATTAAGTAAATATAAAAAATGCACATGCCAGATCGAGTCATGCAGCAATTTGATATGAGCCGCATATCTAAGCCGATGCCAAGATTATTTTTCCCTGAGCGTCGGACTAGAGAGAGAGATAATGATCCGATCAATTGGGATGACCAACTTCGTGAGCAGGTACTTCAGTGGAATCGTAGAAGACAAACAGTTGTGGTGGAGAGAGCATCGATGGAAAATTTTGAACAACGGGTAACAAGATACATGCAATGGTATTGGCAAATTACCCGACGTTGGACTCAGACATCAATACCTGCACCACGACTTGCATATGAGCATTACACTCCTAGATGCAGGCCTGGGGTATAAGCGTTATAGAATTCTTTTAGATATCTGGGATCTATTTTACAACATGATGGGGAAATTGATGGAGATGTTACTAATAGAATAAATGCAGGCTGGCTAAAGTGGAGAGGAGCCTCCGTTGTTCTCTGTGATAAGAAAATTCCTTTAAAAATTAAAGGAAAGCTTTACAAAGCAGCCGTGAGACCTGCTATGCTTTATGGTTCTGAATGTTGGCCCGTGAACCATAGACATGTGCAGAGAATGGCTGTAGAAGAAATGAAAATGCTAAGATGGATGTGTGGACATACATGTAAAGATCGGATTCGGAATGATGCAATCAGAAAGAAAGTTGGTGTAGCTCCGATCGAGGATAAGATGCGAGAAAACCGCTTAAGATGGTTTGGTCATTTGCAAAGAAGGTCAACTAATGCACCGGTTAGGAGATGCGAGTGTTGGGATGTTGAGCCGGCTAAGAGAGGGCGAGGACGACCCAAGAAGTGTTGGAAAGAGACTATACGAAGGGATCTTAGTTTTTTGGATATAAGTCCGAGATCGACCCAAGATAGATCTGAATGGAGGCGAAGAATCCATGTAGCCGACCCTACTTAATTGTGGGAAAAGGTTTTGTTGTTGTTGTTTGTGGACAGTTAAGTTTGTCTCCTATATGAATACTATGTGATGGTTTTAATATCATAGGTACAAAGCGTATATGAAGCACGTGGGATTCTTGAGTACTACGAACGAAGCTCAGAGTTGCAAAATGTTATAGGTTTGCTGGACTCAACATTGCATACTTTTGGATTGACGGATCAAATGACATAGTACCATCCGCGGTACTCTTATTCCAATGAACTATTAGCAGTTCCTTTCTTCTTCGCAACTTACGCGGCTGCTGGACCCACCACAACTGTTGGTACTCATGATGCCGAGGCGGTACCATCTCAGGCAAGGCCTGTAACACTGACTCAGCTTATGCAACCATCACAGGCTGATGACTTTTGAGGTCTAACTCCCCTTACGTAGGTAATCTCGGAGTGCTTAACCAACCATATTATTCATCATCAGTTTAATGTTGGTTTTTCAAACTATGTGAGCCAAGATCGTCCACCTCCATTCCGTAGTATACATCAGCCGATGTCGGATCTGATGTATTGACACCAACATCAGCATGGACCTCACCAATATCCAACGCATCATCAACAACAAACTCCACAGCTTGATAGAACAACTTCAGTTAGAGAACAAACACGAGAGACACGTGTGGAGAGTGGAGGTACCTCTAGTGGAGGTAGTAGGGGTCGTGGGGCTAGATTATCGGGAATATTGCGTAGGGCACGACAATGTTTGACTAGAATAGAAATGTATCCTCGATAACATTTTCCTGATGAATGTAGTGAAGTTCGGTCCAAGCCCAATTGATTTTTGAGACATTATGGGTCGTCCCGGTCCAGGCCCGTCCCATAATATGTTTCGCGATGAAATTTTGGGTAAGTAGTTCCTCTAATGCAACTGATATTTTTTAATGAGCATTAAATATTTTCAATGTATATAATTTCATATGCAATTGTATTCATGCAGGTTACGGCAAAAACTCGCTTCACAGCCCGTAAGTCGATGCGTCCACCCCAATACAATCGAATCTTGGCAGTACGTCAACCATCCACTACACATGGATCTCATGGGGCAACAGTCACTCCACCACCTTCACCACTACGACCACTTTCTGCAACACCACCGGTACCAGACTTTATGCATCAGTCTACACCCTTGTCTAGGCCATCTGAGACCCCTACAGAGTACCCCTTGGAGGAGGAACGTTTGTTAGATTGAGAAGTGCAGTCCGCGGAGTCTCCATTCATTGATTACTCACCTCAGTCCATGACCCTACTATGGTCGATAGTTCACAGAGCGAAACTTCTCCGCACACTGTATATGATGATGAGGAAGATCTCTATGCTGACTTGGCGGATTTGCAATTACACCATAGCACTGAAATATGCTCGTCTGAGCGATTGCACGGGGAGCACGTTCGTAGGCAATGAATGTGATATATTTATAGACTGATGTAATGTTGGAAGTAATTTGGTGTGATGATGCTGCATGTTAACTTGCAATGAATATGGTGAAGTATCTGCTTCTTGATGATGTTCTCTGTTTAATTATATATGGATGTTATATCTCTTCCAGAAATAATATTTATCTCATTTATTATTAACTTCCATCAGAAATTGAAAATATCATAATTGTAGTGTATGTTTAATAATAAATTTTTAGATAATTTAAAAAAATTACATTAAACGCTGTACAAATATATGAACGGTATAAATCTAAATTTACAATATTATAAAATTTTAAATATATCAAAATAATTTAAAATTTTACATTATAATAATATATTATAAAATTATACTACATTAAAATTTAAATATTTCACTGCATACAATCATCACTGAAGTTAATTAGGGGGCAGATGCCTTTGACCGGCGGTCTATTTGTCGATCGGTGAACGGTTCACAGATCGACAAATGGTTCGCCGATCGATGAATGGATCGTCGATTGATACCTAAGACGGGAAAAAAAATAATGCCATGCCCTGACAGGGCATTTTCTCCTGAAGCATGCCCTGTCCGGGAAATCCCTCTAACTTCTATTAGACTTTCATTGAAATCATCTAAAAATTACATTTCCGTCCTCAACTCTGGATCAAATTTACATAACAATGCCCTTCTTCCTCTTCCAAGTGCCCATCGATCAACATACTCCCATTGCAGTGGCATGCAAAGATTCATTGATTGATCTTATTTCCTATCGATATATCTTTTTTCGATCTACAAATTTGTGATGAATTTATCGATAATATTTTTTCCATTGATCGATCACTCCTTGTCGATCATGTATAATGAAAGAGAATTGATTTATTTAATGTATTAAAAGGAAAAAAAGTAGGGTTCATATGAGAAAGAGAAAGAATGGGTTAATGGGGGTAAACCCCCAAACGGGAGGGGAGGGGAGCGTTAACCGATAGCGAACGGGCCTACGGGTTTGCTTGATTGTCATGTTACCTTGAGGTAAATTTGCAACTCGGAATGTACCCCTCGTTCGGGTATAGGTTATCCTCAACTCCAACCATGCATTCCTATATGGGAATTAATTGTATGGATATCTTATTTTCTTCGTTGTAATAATTTCTAACCTTGCTCATAAAAAAGTTAACATTCAAAACATATTATAATCATAAAAATAATTAATATAACATATAAGTGATCACAACACATCATTATTAAAACTCTTTAATCATTTACACAACCATTATTCTTACAAGGGTTACCCATTTAACTAATCTTTTTAACATAAGGTTATTCAAGCCGAACACAACTCTATTCCTAATGATCACATCACACAGTTACGATTTCAACCCTTCCAACCATTCAAATATATAATAATAATAATCAAAACCTATCTTCTATCTATCACGATGGCTTTTCCAAATAAATATTGCCAAGATTTTTTCACCTTGAAAGAGTTACAAGCCTAGAGCCTGTGAAGCCTATAATTAAATACTGCATGGTAAAGATAATTCAAAGATTTCACCATAAGATAAATTCTTGGGCCTAAAAAAAAGCTGAAGTTACAATCTCTCTTCAGAGGAGTGCAGTATATAAATCTAGACGCTGTACGTCGCCCATCCTCTCCCTCACCCCCGGTACCCCCCCCCCTTCCGCGAGCCCTAGAAATCGGCGAAGATGCCGGCGGCGGCGGGGCTCGTGCGCGTACCGGCGAACAACCTCGTGCACAGCAGCGCGGCGCTTCAGACGCACGGCATCTGGCAGAGCGCCATCGGCTACGACCCCTATGCCCCCGCCGACAAAGACGCCTCCTCCCAGTACAAGTCCACCGCCTCCTCCAGGCCCGACACCGCCGCCTCCGACGACGGCTCCGAGAACGCCTACGCCAGCTTCCAGGGCCTCCTAGCCCTCGCCCGCATCACCGGCTCCAACACCGACGACACCCGCAGCTCCTGCGAGAATTGCGGCCGCATCGAACACCTCACATTCCAGTGCCGCAACTTCCTCAGCGTCAAGGACCAACACGGCCACGACGACGCAGCCGCCGCGCAGACTACCAACGCCGTCTTCGACAGGTTCAAGAAAGTCAACGGCGGCTCGGTGAAGGATGAGAGCGAGGAGTGGAATCCGAGAGATCCGATTCGGATGCCGATTCGAGATCGAGAGAATAATTGCCGCAAGGAGCGGGAAGAAGCTGAGCAAGAAGAGAGTGGACTGGGAGGCTGGGGAGAAAGAAGAAATGTTATAAGAGGAGCACTACGAGAAGCACTTATCTTGGATGGTTGTCTTAATCCGAACTCAACCAATTGTCTAAGATTATTTTTTCTCGATAACGGATCGGAGAGCTCGAAACGTTAAGGGTGTCTTTGGTTGGCGGGTTAAGGCGGGTTAAACAGGTAGAGGGTAACCCGTTTTTGTGTTTTGGTGTTTGGATAGAGGGTTAAATTGGGAGTGGGTTAGAAGTGGGTTTGGGATGATATGATTGTATTGGAGTTTGAAAAAGTGAGTAGTTATTGTGATGTGATTGTATTGAAGTTTTAAAAAGAGAGTAGAAGTAGAGTAGTTTATAATTTTTATATGATATGATGATATAATATATTATTTTTTGATATGGTTGATGATGTAAAATTGATTTATTTAATTTTTTAAAAAGGAATAAAGTAGGGCTCACGGGGAGAGAGGGGGATGTGGGTTAAGGGGAGTAAACTCCCCTAACCCGCAGTTAACCCGCGAATCAAACGCTACCCAAGGAAAAAGAAGGTGAGGAAGAGATGGAGGAAAAAAAACTCAGACGAAGACGAATAGGAGGGGCAACACCGCAGGAGGAAGAGCCGGAAGGATAGACAGTGCAGGAGCCACAGGAGGAAGGACGATTCTAGTGATGATTCGATAGAGGAGCCCGGCAGAAGTCACGGACGTCATAGGAGGTCCAAGAACAAGTAGGAGGAATCTTCCGGAGTGGATCAGAGAGCTTGGATGAGAGGCATCGCAGGGGTAGGAGATCAAATAGGCATGAGAAGAGGTGTAGGGACTCCGGCGGCTTTAGCAGCAGTGACGATGAAAGCTCTCACAGGAAAAGATGGCATCAGATAGGAGGGATGGTAGTCATTGAAGCAGTGAGGTCTGCAGAGCACCGCGCTGATGGTTCTGAAGGACCTTTAACAAGTAATTGGCCCTCCGTCGGATGTCATAGGAAGCAGTAGAATCTACCTTGGGTATTCCGTTGCTTAAAAAAGTTATCGTCTGTTTGATATGCATATGGACTGGACACAAGTGATATATGTGGAAAAAGTTAATGGAATGCTATTGCAAAAGTTAAGGACACAAGTGATAAAAATTCTTTGTTTTTTCTAGCAAGTCAATTTTTTCTGTAACCATCAAGTTGCTCAACTCCACAACACGAAGAATTGTCCATGTAAAGCTCTCCACCACTTTTAGGGTCTGTTTAGTTACTGGAGTAGGGTGGATTGGGGTATTCCCATGTGAATAGTAGTTGTTTAGATGGTTATGAGGGTTGAGAGGGTTGGAATAAAAAATGTGATGTGATGTCACCTTGATTTGTGATGGAATTGTAACTCAGGAATGTAGGGGTACACTGGGTTACCCCATGATAACCTAATAACCAAACGGACCATTAGGGTACGTTTGGTACGCAGGTTAAGGCGAGTTAAACTGGTAGAGGGTAACCCGTTTTTGTGTTTTTGTGTTTGGGTAGAGGGTTAAATTGGGAGTGGGTTAGAAGTGTGTTTGGTGTGATATGATCGTATTAAAGTTTGAAAAAGTGATTAGTTAATGTGATGTGATTGTATTGAAGTTTGAAAAAGTGAGTAGAAGTGGAGTAGTTTGTAATTTTTATATGATATGATGGTATAATATATTATTTTTTTGATGGAGAATTGATTTATTTTATTTTTTAACAAAGATAAAAAGTAGGGCCCACATAGGAGTGGGAAATAGTGAAGTAAGGGGGTAAACTCCCCCTCTACCCGAACAGAGCCTTGGGATTTGATGCTATTCAAATAAGACGGGGTAGGAGTGGGAGCTGTACCGCTTCATGAGGTCAAGAGTGTGATAGGTGGTTTTTAAAAATAGTTGAAGATGATCCCTTATGCAAAACGTTGCTGCCAAACATGCTGAAATCCACATATTCTAATACAATCGAAAAAAAGGGAATCGATTATGTAAAAGATGGGATTGGTAAAGTAAATAGAAAACTACTTATGTTCGTCTGTGTAAGATCGTAAATATTGCATCAAAAGTGTATTTAGAGTATACCGAATGAGTCCTTGCATTCCTGGATTGGTGGACAATTATCATGTGAAGACAAGGACCTAACTGGACCTGGTTATCCGGTAGCTCGATATATGAGTAGGTAGGGGCGGAAGCAGAAATTTTATCAAGGAGGGGCCAAGTATACAGTTTACATACTAAAAATGGGGAAAATTATTATATTTTGAAATGGTATTTTAAATAAAGCTAATATATTCTAATGATTTTTTTCATTTTTGGTAAGCATACCATTTAAATTTATTAGTATGTTAGATTTTCAGATAAATTATTATTTTAGATAGTGATTCTTGAATTAGTTTAATGTAATTATTTAAAATTTTCTAAACTCTCTAAATGATAAAATGAAAATTTTACATAAAAAATCCATGATTAAAAGGAAACAATAAAGTTTATTTTGTTTGTAAGGAGTTCTAGGAAAACGAAAGAATAAATGAGCTATAATCCCATTTAATATCAGATTATAGAGGAACTATATTTTATTAACGAAAGGAAATTGTTGATGAGGGGATTCGAACCCTGCTCAACAATGTAGTAAAAACATCACTTTACCACCACACCATACAATGATAATTAGGTCGATGCTGGAGAATTTTAATGGTTAAGAGACATTGTTAACCTACCTAGGATATGGTTGAATGAATATTAGTTGATTGGGTTCACCTAGGTTCAACTAAGGTTTTAAGTTCGAGATGTTCTAAGGTTCACGGTGCGACTGCAGTGTTTCTAGGGTATTGAAGTTAGGTTAGAATCCTAGGATATGTTGTCTTTTTTTACCCATCGTATCTTTGACATATCCTTCTTAACATGAATTGTACTCATCAATACTATTTAAGCTCTAAGTTATGATCCGGCATGGTTTCATATGTAGCAAGTTCCTAACGGGTCTAAACGAGGATGCAAGTTAAGATCGTTTTTTGCTCGATGTCGGTCCTTGACGCTAACGAATATATGATACATTAACATCTTCATCTTCCCTTGTATGGATTGTCTTGATAAGTTATGAGGGTCATGCTATAAATTTTCCCTCTATGTATTCATGTTTGATATTGAGTCGCTTAACCAATTGTGACACTAAATGAAGGTTTTGGTTTGAGACATGTAGATATCTATAGGAAATCAAACAAAGATATTCATGTGTCTTGACTAATCTAAGAAAGCAATCAAATTATTAGGATTACATAAAATGAGAGTAAATTTAGCATGACGCTAAACATTGTACAACCTAATTTTTTTTTCAAACCGGCCTAATCTATCCATATGATAACACCTTGAATATGATATAACCTGAGTTTCCTGACTCGAGATTTCACAACCGACCTAATCAATCCGTACAATAACACCTTGAACATGGTGCAATCTGAGTTTCCTGACTCGGGATTTCACAAACAGCCTAATCAATCCATGCAATAACACCTTGATTTCAAAACAAAAAAATCAACCATGGTACAAATACTCTAGAACATACCATAGCAAACTACATCTTCCCCAAATACTACATATTCATACATCCAATATAATGTGGAAAAATAGTATATGTATCTATTAAATAAGCGAAACGCGTGTAGAGGTTAATGTAACGGTGAACTCCAAAAGAACTAGAATGTCAAATCAAAGATAAAGTAGAGCTTGACTGGGGTGCATCGGTGTAACATCTCTAAGGGCACGTTCGATTTAGGAATAAGCAAGAATAAGAATGGATAATAAGAGAAATAAGACTCTATCCCCTTTTCTGGAAAGATAGAAATAATGAGATTAAGATGGAATAACAATATGTAAGATGGAATAAAGATATAAATATGGGTAGCTTAAGGTGAAATAATGGGATATAGATGAGAATAGCTGTACTCTTAGGAACCGTTTTGGGTGGGGAATTAACCTCTTATTCCAGTGTTTATTCTTCAAACAAATAGGGAAAAATAATGACTCAAAGATGGGAGTAGAACGTGAAAGTATAATATCTCAAGTGTGTAGAACAACGCACCATAGAGAATGTATAGAACACACCATAGAGAATGTATTCATATCTGTATCGATTAAAAGGATGTACATAACACTTTTGATATTCAGAAATAATTATTTATGTATCCATCTATTTGTTTTTAAATATAAATTCAACTATAGATCCATTTTTAACTGTAGGAAACATAATTTTAAGCCTTCACTCACCGCATTTATATAATTGTTAGAAAATAAATACATTTAATATACTTATATCATATACTCATATCATGTGCAAGTCATCATTAGATGTAACTTTAGGTTCATATATAGAGTATTTCTGCAATTTTCTATGTCCAATCCATGTCCATTTTATATCATTATCCTTTATTTAAGGGTATGGTAACACCATTTTCACGTGCAACAATATCAATATCAGCATACATATTCGTATTTAAAAATGAACAACACCTAAATCTGTATCGTTCATCTCCTCACATTTAATCATGAACACCCATTCTTCATGCGACGGCTACCATCCTTTCACTTACTCTCATCCTCACCTGCCGCCCGATCACCATCCTGCGGCAATGAAAGCCTCATCTTACATTTCACAAGCAAACCATCTCCTGTGAAGCTTTTCTGAAGCACCATGATCCATGGAGGTTATGCTGATCTATTCTGGACAAGATATGATAGATCTTGCAGGAAAGGTTTGGTTTGAGGGCCTGATTTTGATGTTGACAACTTTGGAATGAGTGGGTTAAATTTTCCAGGAAGATCTATTACAGGAAAGCCTCCCTGGGAATCCAACAATCTAAATTAGCACTAGGGTTAGCTACATTTAACAACATATACAGGCGATTCTCGCAAAGCCTCCCTGGAAAGGGTCTGATAATAAGCATATGTAACATGCCCTTCCCATAGTTTAGCGTATCCAGACGACGAAATCAAATCACGACATTTGCATGATATACTTGGGCTTTTCTGTGCTCCCATACACCTGGAACAAAGATACTAAAATACTAGCAACAAAAATATTTCTCCACTGAAGATCAAAAGTTCTGACCAAAAAAAGATCAGCAACAACCTGCCCAGTCATTCGCGTGTTAACATCGAGTTCGATGTATATGTACTGTAGAAACAAAAAACTCAAGAAAGAAAAGACACTACCCTATTCAATAGATTAAGACCAAATATGGAATCCTCACAGTTTACTTTCACAGAGAGGGCCAGAGGTTCTGAGAAGTTACCATCTGCTGTTATTGTAAGCAAGCAAGGTTTCGAGCTACTCAGTATTTCTCCACCGAACCGGAAGCACAAGCCAGATGCATCACCAAGTTTAACTGAAACTGGCATGTCCACCGAGACCAAGCAGACATTTGCGCCGCTAAGAATTTTAGATGCAAGTTTTCTGCACGTCACCAGTATATTGTCATCATTGAAATGACTATCGCCATCGTGAGATAAACAGTCGAGATGGTCCTTGAATATGCATCTGCAAAAAGAGATAACTGAGTGATATGGATATTGAAATAGAGATTCCAGCCAATAATTCAGTTCATGCCACAAAAATAAGATAATGTAAATCATCTTTTCATGTCTTGTAATTTGCCAGCCATCTACAATGTGTCAATCAAATTAACTACCTGGTAGAGCTCCAATTCCTAAAAATATAAAAGAGATCCGTGTGAGTCGTATTTCTTTGTACTCCGCATAATATTTCTACGTATTAGTTTCATGCCCATGCTGAACAGTCGAAAAACTTTCCTTGGTTTTTCCAGAAAACCAAATGCTGAACTCTGAACCATTGATAATGAATTTGGCAATGTGGACTATCTAGCATGGCCTCAAATTTCAACGAAATTCGGTCGAATTTCTGTCGAATATCGATATCCAGTCGAAATCGAAATTCGACCGAAATGACCGAAACGACCGAAATATGGGGGTGCTAGTACAAAGAACAATCACTATGAACCTAAAGTAATCAAGAACAACTTTAGGTGAGTGAAGGCTTTTGATGACTTGCACAAAACGCGGGGGCACAGCCAGTGTTTGCCAAGATCAGGAGCTCCGTTTCCAGTGTGTGAAGACTGGCCACCAGCAGTGGGCCTGTGTTGGTGAATGGTGGGCGACAGCACCATCCAATTATGGCCGGATGGCAGGGTTTTGCTCTATCAATTTTGGGAAGCAAGGGAGGTCTTTTGCAGGGTGAGGAGGAACAGATGATGGGTGCCTACTAGGTTAGCAGGCATTTTGTTTCCTCGCAGCAAGGGTGCTTGGTTGGGAGCTAGTGGGGGAGGTGGTGACCTGCTCCAGTGATCACTCTTCTTAGTGTTTTCTGCTGCTGAGATGTCTCTGAGCGTGACCCTTCTGTCAAGGACCACAGTGCATTGACGGTGCCCGTTGGTTGGAGATGAAGTGTTTATGGAGGCTCGTTCACACCATTGTTGGGTTCTGAGTGCACCAATGAGCTCTCGGGCCGAAAGTATTGGCTTTGCTTGGAACTTGAGTTTCTGTCATGGCCCATGTCAAAATGGCAGCGGTGGTCGGTGTGCATCCGGCAATGCACCTCTCATTGCAGATCGATACTTTGGAATTTCAGGTTCTGGTGGCAATGTGAATTATATCCTAGCCATCGACGGCAATCCTGATAGATGCAATGCAAATTGCAGGGCCATTTCATAAGGCCAATATCCTCTAGTCTTTTCTGAACCAAAAAGGGGAGAAATAACCGTGGTGGTGTCCACTCCAAAATATATTAATAAAAAGAGATTAAACTGCAACAGCTGGGTCTCGGGGAGAGATCTAGCTAAGTGAAATATATTCTCAACACAAAATCACACTGCTAAAAAAGACACTATTTCATGTCAACCAGATAACCCACAGAGTTGCTATTGGTCTCCACACTTCAACTGCAAGTCAGAACTAATTTGCAACCAAGTTATGATGAGAAGAAATATCAATACAAGCAATGGCAATTGAATCTCAAGCCGTGTAAGTGCAGAAGTAGAAAAAGATGGGTAAGATATTCATAATTTAAACAACACAAAGGGCAAGGTGGTAAACTCCCCTGGACGAGAAGTTGCTATGGTCAGGGTCCTCTTCCAGTACTGAATCCATAAGAACTTTACCTTCATGGGTATCCGAAGGGTCAAAATAAATTTGCAATCTTGTTACTTGAATCCGTATTGTATGTAGCAGAGCCTCCATGCGTTTTGCAGAGGTTGACAAAGAATTTTATCGCATAAAGATGGGACGAGAGTCGTCTTGGTATGTTCAATCCACATATCTTCTATTCTCCGTGGGAGCTCCATGGATTGGATTTTGAAGGTGGACAATATAGATCCTGCTTCAACTAGAACTTTTTTTGGAAGGACTCGAACTTTTCTAGGCGATCTAGGCATGATGGATTGCTTTTGTCAGTCGAACCTTGGCTAGAGCCCTAAGTCAGACCTGAGGGGGAGTAATGCTTTTAATCGGATGGGGGGTACCTTTTTGACATTTCAATCCTTAGCTAAGGTTTTCGACAGAGTATGGTGTGGGATTGGGGAGGTGTTCTAAGGTTGCCTCAGTAGTGGCAGAAGCAAGGTAGGAAATATTGTGATAGATTGACGATATACCAATATATGGGTATCGGTGAGATGGGGTATCAATATCTATAATTTTCTGAGATATCAATGATATGAGGCCGATATATCATCGATATATCGTGTATCGGCGATATATCGCCGAAACAAGGAATCTTCCGGGTCATATTTCCACCGAAATCGACCCCATTTTGCCCAATATCGCCTCATTTTGTCAGTAGCATGCTGGGAACTCTTCTTCAAAGCTCCTTCCTTCTTTGAGGTAAACTCTAGATCTACTCCAAAATTTATGTTGAAATAGTGAAATTCATTAGGGTTTTGTTCCTATTTGTTAGGTAATGCATGTCCTTGATTTTTTGTAAGATTTGAAGTACTTAGTGCGATATCCGGGGAACTAATTTGGGGTTTTGAGTTATGTTGTGAAATTAAGTTAAGTTATGAAAGAATAAACTCGACTCGTTAGTGCATCAAATGGAGGAGAGACTGGCGGGATGGAAAGCAATCACTCTTTCTAAAGGAGGGAAGCTAACTCTCCTCAAGCATGTTCTGGCTGCCATCCCCATCTTTTTCTACTCGACTCTGTTAATACCGAGTGGGGTTCGGAAGAAGGTGGAATCTTTGATGAAGGCTTTCTTCTGGACAGACGAGAGGTAACAACGATCCACGCTACATATCGTGAGTTGGGATGATGTTACGAAGGATTTGTGCGACGACGGTCTTGGTGTCCGTGATATTGATACTATGAACAAAGTCCTACTTGCGAAGTAGGTAATCCATATTTGGGGATCCTCGTCATCACTAGTTGTCAGGTTGTTGAGGTGCATTTATGAAGTCAATGGGGAGTTGAATCCAGGCCGAAAAAGATTTGAGTCGCCGCTATGGGCAGAAATCCGTAGTATTCTGCCAACCATTAGACCCATTCTATGGCCTTGCGTGGGGAATGGGCAAATGCTCAGATTCTGAAGAGATGATTGGTCAGGAGGTGGTGTCCTTGGTAGGAGATTTCCTCGCCTGGAGGCGTTAGCGGCGTCTAATATGCCACACTGGCTCAGGTGGCGGATCATACAGCGTGGGTGCCACTTTTCGTTGCGAAGCTCTCGGACTAGCGTATGGAGGAGTTCATGAGGATGCTTGCGGAGGTTCCTCTACCAAGGGAGATGGCCCAGGGAGTTGACCATTTCGAGTGGAATGGGGGGAGGTTCTCAGTGAAGAAGGCATACGAGGCTATGAAGAGGTCGACGACGGTTCCTGAGCAGAATGCCGATCTTTGTCAGGATGTGAAGATCGTGTGGGCGGCCAGAATCCCGCGAAGGGTGAAGAGTTTCTTATGGTGCCTTAGGAGAAACCGGGTCTGTGATAAGGTGAGGACGCATGCTGCGACAGGTGTGGGGAGTTCGATGAAGATGCTGATCATCTGTTCTTTGGGTGCGCTTCTTCGAGGCAGGTGTGGAGGGACTCCAGGGTTGGCATTGGTGGACACTAGTAGATTAGAGGCATTCTGGAGATCTGTGCGTGACATGGGCATGGGCTCTTCCGATGACTGCTCAAAGCCTTTTGCGGTGATCTGGGCCATCTGACTTGGGAGAAATGATCTGATTTTCAAGAATCAAAGGTTCTACCCTCAGAATGTGCTTTCTCATTGTACAACCTTCTGTAATTTATGGGCCTCACGCTAATGTAACACTTCTTTGTATCCATTGTTTTTAAAAACGCGCCTCGAGGCGCTGAGGCGTACGCCTCGAGGCTATAGCCTCATGCAACCTCAGTGAGGCTTAAGCCTCGAGGCTTATGAGGCGCGCCTCGAGGCGTAGCCTCATTTGTGTGCTGATTTTTTGAATTTTTCTGCAATATTTTTTTCTTTTCTTTTTGATTGTGGGCTTTTCATCTTTCATAGACAAGTATGTTCAAGTCCATAAGCTCACAATTCACTAAAATGCATTTTTTCAGTTTATTAAAGTATTGAGCTTATTTTTACTTTGTTATGCATGTTCTTTATATATCAACATGAACAAAAATTTGGATCTTGAGATATTAAATCTAATGCCTCTACTCTTAGTATGCATCTTGTGTTACATCTAGCCTCTCTAGTAAATTTTATTCAAGACTTTAAATTTTGCAGAGAGTTAGCTATTATTGTGCTTGCATATTCATATTTACTTGACTCCTTACTGATTTAGAGTCCAAAAAAGAGTGTTATATAACAACTTCGATGTTTAAACCATGATGTTAGCCTTGAAATATCATGGAGTTGTGTATTTACTCATAACTATTAAATTTCTAGAACTTGGAAATTGTAATTATGGTTAATTATGATGTTTTATGAAAAAATTTCTTCCACGAGTGAGGCTTACGCCTCAATACGCCTCGAGGCGTATACTGGGAAAACGCCTCGATACGCCTCACATTTTTTAAAACCTTGTTTGTATCCATTACTGCAATTTGCGGTGACTCCCGACTCAGGGAGCTCACCCTCTTTTCAGTCAAAAAAAATGAAAGAATAAACTCAGATCTCATGTTCTAGATATAAAAAGCAAGATTTTATGGTGCTTTATGTTAATTAAAATTTACTAGTTAATTAATTTTGTGAAATAAACAGTAGATCTATAATTTATTTTCATGTTTTGTGTCCCATGTGTAGTTTGTCATGAAATTGGTCATCTCAACTCTAAATCTAGGACATTTTTTTTAGAAATCGAAACATCTAAATATGGATAATATGTTGATAGTATGTTGAACATTAAATATCTAAGACTTTATGCATATTAAGCATGTTATAAACAATAAATATAACAAATTCCAAAATTAAAAAAATAGCAAATAATTAATTGTTCTCACAAGTCTCATGAATGTTTGCTGTGTAATTTCTTTATATATTTCAGACTTCAGTAATCAACATCATGGGCTAACACTTCGATTCAGGATCTAATGGTTCTGGTGAACAATTGGACAACGAAAAGATTGGTTGGAGGTAAGCCACCACTCCATATGGTCACAAATTGAAACCACAATGCAACTTTTGTGGGAAGAAGTTGGAGGAGGGGGGATTACGAGAATGACACCCCATCTTGTTGGTAATAACAAAAATGTTGCTAAGTGCACGCGTTATCCCGGAGATGTAAGGGACTTGGTGAAGGCTAACTTAGAGGAGAAGGACAAAGATGTAGAGAGGTCCAGAAGGAATGAACAATTCAAAGAATTTACGTTCCAGAAGTTCAATGTCCTCTCCAATACAAATGGCGATGACTTTATCTATCACGCTGATATTCATACCGCAACGGATACGAGGGCATACAGGAGGGCAACAAAAGTAACTATGCGGAGCAAATTCGAGAGCAGAGAACTCGATGGTGCACGTGGTGGCATCATTTGTGTCAGTGGTAGTGGGAGTAGTTATGGAGGTGCACCGGTATCACCACCCACCAAAAAACATACGACAAAAGGACCAGAACCCTTCTTGATGAGAATAAGGTCCATGCAGTACATGCCAAGCACAAATCTGAGGCAGAAAATGGTGAAAGAGATGTTCACCAATACACAGAAGATAGTGGACCAGAACCCTTCTTTTTTGTAGCATGCCATTGATGAGATCGTCGCAAGCAGCAGGAACGTGAGTGAATGCTCCCACATCCAAGGAGATACTGAACAAGTATCTAGGGATGGAAGGGGAGGAAATGAATAAGCATATGACTGAGCTGAAGAGGAGATGGATAGAGCACGGGGGTGACGCTAACGTGCGATGGGTATGAGTTACACAAGGAAGAAGATCATCAACTTCCGTGTTTACTGCAATGGAACGACCATTTTTTTTAAATATATAGATGCATCTGACCAGGGTTTAAACCCCACTCTTGCAGGGGTTGCGTTAGGTACTCGACGACAAGCGTAAAAAATAGTCGAATCTTTCAACATGGATTTGAGTAAGAATCCATGTAGCCGATCCTACTTCTAGTTGGAGAAGACTTAGTATATTTTATGTTGATGCATCTGAACATGTGAAGGACCACAAGTACCCGCTGAAGTTGATGAAGGACGTCAAGGATGTTGGGAAAAAGAACAATGCCCAAAATTGTCACGGATAATGGCAACGACTTTAAGAAAGCGGATGAAACAATAATGAAGTCTAGCAGCTACGATATTTTTTGGATACCGTATGCTGCACATTGTATTGATTTAATTCTAAAGGACTTCAGCAAGAAGAAGCTTGTCTCAAAGGTGGTAGAGCTAGCCCGAACAATTAACACATTCATTTACAACCATTCCAAAGTGCTGGCTTTTATGAGACAGATGTGCAATCGTGAGTTGTTGAGGCCTGACATCACATTCTTTGCAACAAATTTCATAGCATTGCAAAGCCTTAAACAATACAAGATAGGGTTCATTTCTGCTACAACCATTCTCTGCACATGTCTATGTTTCACAAGCCAATATTCAGATCCATAAAGCATAGCAGGTCTCACAGCTGCTTTATAAAATTTTCCTTTGATTTTTATACGAATTTTCTTATCACAGAGAACAACAGAGGCTCCTCTCCACTTTAGCCAGCCTGCATTAATTTTATTAGTAACATCTCCGTCAATTTCCCCATTATGTTGCAAAATGGATCCTAGGTATCTAAAAGAATCTCTCTTTCGAATGTTATCGTCACCAATCTTCACCTTGATTCCTTCACCATTGCTTTCATCAAAGGTGCACTCCATATATTCGATCTTAACCCTACTTAGAAGAAATCCTTTAGTCTCCAATGCATGTCTCTGGATCTCAAGCTTCTCATTTACTCCATCTCTAGTCTCATTAACCAACACAATATCATCAGCAAATAACATACCAAAGTATCTCATCCTAAATGTGACTTGTCAACTCGTCCATAATCAAAGTAAAAAGAAATGGACTCAAACCTGAACCTTGATGTAAACCAATATTGATGTCAAAATAGCCAACCTTCCCAGACTGGATCCTTACACAAGATAAAACCATATCATACACATCCTTTATGAGGTTAATGTATACGACATGTACTTATCTCTTCTCCAAAACTCTCCACAATATCTCTCGTGGAACAGAATCATAAGCCTTCTCCAAATCAATAAAAATCATATGGAGGTTCTTCATTTTAGCTCTATAAATCTCCATTCTCCTCGGCAAATGGATGACTTCAATAGTTGAGGGATCCGACATGAATCCGAATTGGTTTTCTTTTACTTTGAAAACTTTCCTCAACCTTCTTTCGATCACACGTTCCCAAATTTTCATAGCATGACTCATCATCTTGATACCTCTGTAATTTGAACAATTTTGAATGTCTCATTTGTTCTTATAAACAGGCACACAATACTCCTCCAGTCTTCAGGCATTTTCTTGCCTCATCAAACAACATTGAATAGATTCGTAAGCCAAGTCAAACTACGCTCACCTAAAACTCTTCAAACTTCTACAGGAATGTCATCCGGTCCTACACTTTTCCCAAGTCTCATAACCTTGAAAGCCTCCTCTACTTCCTTTCTTTGTATTCGTCTATAGCTTGCACAATTCAAATAATTTTTACTACTAGCTAGATCACCAAAGTGATCTCTCAATCTCCTTCCCCAATGAATAGTTTATGGAAATATTGCTCCCATCTAGTCTCTATATCCTTGTGAGTAACAAGCACGTGATCTTCCTCATCCTTAATGCATCGTACTTGAGAAAGGTCGTTGGTCTTCCTTTCTCTTGCTTTGGCCAACTTGAACATATCCTTCTGACCCTTATTCGAGTCGAGATTTTTGTACAAATCTTCATTAGCTTTTGACTTAACTCCGCTTACAGTCATCTTTGCTTCCTTCTTCTTCGATATAAGTATGTATTATGTAATAAATTTATTTTTAATAGCACTTTAGATGGATTAAAATATGAGAATTATCCATGTTTGTGTCCAACTTATTACTTCAATCCCAAGTACTAGTATAAGAACAGTCTTTGTACAAATGCTGACCTTCTACTACCTACGCAAATTGTGGCGGAGAAGCTCATCAAGGATGAGAAGACACATAACTCGTGCATGAATGCGGTAATTTTGATTCTGTAATCTAGAGTAAGAGTAGCAAATTAAGAGTACTATGTAACCCTTTATGACTTCAAATAACGTGTATGTCAAGTACTTCAGGGATGCCTTGGGTTCATTCGATATAATTACCGCAGTTAGTGGACGAGACGGTACTCTTCCTAGTAAGGACGAAGATGAATAAGTCCATTGATTGTGTTGTTACTATTATTGAATTATCTCCTTTTGGATTTCTGCGGCCAAATGGTAGTTACTGTATGGGATGGAAGCTCCCAACCTACGAAAAGTGCCAGTGAAAGTATTGTCTCAAATCGCATCTGTTGGCGACAGTGAGGGGAACTGGAGCACATTCAACTTGATCTATTCAAAGAGACAGAACAAGTTGGGAGAACAAAAGCTCCATGATCTTGTCTTTGTGCACTACAACTTGAGGATAAAGATGAAACATGCAAGGGAAGGGGAAAAGGACTACACAAACCCCATCGATCTTGCATACATTTTCAAAATTCACGATGACAATGCAGATGAAGATATTCTCCAGAGGGGGTTGGATTCCAATGGTGCTCCAGTACTTGATATGGGATTCCAATAGAGGCATGCCGAATCAAAATATAAGCTAGCAAATGGGAGCAAATATTGGCGACTACATGGCCAGATCTGGGCGAATCACGAACCCTCTTGGAGGGTTGGAGCTTGATGCAATTGTTGATGATATTCTCTCCATTGGTTTGAAATCCAAATCCAAATCAAAGGATGACCATGGAAGTAATGATGATTGATGATGATGTTGGTGGTGGTCATGGTGGATCTAGTGATGGGGTAACATATTCAGGCGGGTTAGGGTTAGTAGGGGACGTTCGTGGACCACATGATACAAGATTCGAGGAAGGACTCCACCCATGACGTGAATATATGGAGCAACATGGAAACACACATGGCAGTTTGTCCCAAGTCCCAGTCCATGACTTAAGGTTTAACAAAGCATAAAGACGTGGCCATCGTCCTATGGACAACTACATGGATGATTTGATATCATCTGCAGGTTCCTTGAGCTGCATGAACATTGACAATCCACATCGTGGACGAACACCAAGTCTCTTGGGTAGATTTGGATCATCACACGATAAGAGATCATTTGACTTCTTCCCGGAATTCTTTCATGCTCCTCCACCTGGACCTCCTCCTCCTCCTCATATGTATGCACCTCCATCATATGGGTACAACAAGTATGGTGATATATCAGCTACAACGACAAGAACTACTAAGTTAGCCAACCCAAGAAGATCTAGGGTAGCTACTTTGATGGTGACAATTATGGTTTCTTCCCCAAGTACATGACCATGCCTCTTCCTCCTCCGTAGAGATCTTCTCCTACTCCGACGTCGTCATCCCGAAGATCTCAGGCCAGTACTTTGCAGCCTCGTCATCCACCTCGTGATACCATAACTAGTGTTGCTTATCCTCGTCTCAAGATACTCATAAACATCGATGGCCATCAATAAAGGCAGTATGCGATGGATTATAAGGCCATGTACACACAAATTATATGGGAAAACTACTGTGATTTCATTGAGTCTGCGATGCGCTATAAGAGACAATAGGGCAGGGGGCGATTCAGATCCACCACAGAACTCTTGTTTTTAAACCCATCATGATTAGGTAATATCTTCTACAATATTGCATTAGTTTACATTTTTTTCATTTGTTTTTATGAATATATAAATCTTTATACCAAAGAAACATTGTCTCATTAATCACTATGTACATTTTTTGAATCAAATGACTCATCTCAATGCCATTCACTGTCTTCCACGAACAAAACATGGGTTCTAAGTATGGTTAACTTAGCTACTTTGATTTCAAATTTCCAATTCCGATATTTATTAATCACCACCAATCAATATTAACAATGATATGTTTGATATGACCGATGTGTGTGATATAATTATCATAAATGATCGATATGTGAGATCCAAGGGTATCTTTATAGTTATTTAATGTTATAAGAACTTGGATGAAATCTATTTCCAATATCTATAAGTCAACAATCAACATTAACAGTGATATGTCGGATATGACCGACATGTAAGATATATGGGTATAAATGATCGATATGTGTGATATAAGTGTGTATTTGTAAATTATTAGTTGTTTTAATATCTTGGATGATATTAATTTCTTAAAAAATGATAAAAATGGCGTTTTTGTGCCATTTCTGACATTTTCACTGATATTGTCGATATATCCCAGATATATCCTAATATGTCCCCGATATATCCTTTGGACCTTTTCCGGACGGACCAATACGATAACAATATCCATATTTCCTACCTTGAGTAGAAGCATGGGTGCCTCAATGGAATAGCGGTGACAAAGCTAGAGTTCAGGTAAGGGGGAAGTGGTGATGGGTGCGAAGGGATCATTGCAATTTTAATCTCTTAGGATAAAACAAACATTCCTCATTAAATTATTGGGTTTTTATCAATTGTGCCCCTCTGAGATATTGCAATATCAGTTATGCCCCTATCTTTTTGGTAATATCAGATGTACCCTCAACTTCTTTTCGTTTTATCACTTATGCCCCCCGGGTTAGTTGCCGTCCATCCCTGCCGCAAACGGACGTTAACTTTGATGATACAATAGGAATTAAGTTAAAAAAATGGATTAAAAAGTCCATCACCTTCTCCTTCATCCTCCCCCACATCCTCTTCTTCTTCCTCCCCCTTCTCTTCTTCCTCCCAGCCTCAACTTCCTCCTCCATCGCCTTACCCTCCACCCCAACACACCCCCCTTCCGCCCCGAGCTCCTCCCCTAACCCCCACACCTCTCCCTTCACCCCCAACTACTCCCCTAAAGCCGCACCTCCCCCTCCGCCTCGAGCTACTCCCCCCACCCCCGCATCTCCCCCTCCGCCCCTCAGCTCCTCCTCCACCTCCATACTTCCCCCTCTGCCATGAGCTACTTCTACTACCCCCACATCTCCCCTTCTGCCCGCCAGATCCTCCCCACGCCCCAGTACCTCCCATCCGCCCTGAGCTCCCCCCACCACCCGCCTCCGCATCTCCTGCTCCGCCACCCAGCTCCTCCCCCACCATCGTACTTCCCCCTCATCTAGCCTTGTCCTCCGCCTCCTCCTCCTCCCGCAGCTCCTTTGACCCCTAGCCCGCTCCTCCGTTCGCCTCCTCATCCCTAACACGACCCCTCCTCCACCTCCTCCCCTCCTCCATAACCCACCCCTCCGTTCGCCCCCTCCACCCCAAGCTCGATTCCCTCAGCTCCTTTGGCACCCAGCCTGCCCCTCCTCTCGCCCCCTCATCCCCAGCACGACCACCTCCTCCACCCCTCCTCCACAGCCCGCCCCATCCAGCCCCTCTACCGACCACTTCCTAGTCCCGCCGCCCTCCCTCTGCTACCGTCCCTTCCCGGATAAGGTGTAATTACCCCTCCGGCTCCTAAATCACCCAAGGGTACAAGTACCTCCTCTGCTATCTCATTACCTGGGGGACGACATGCCCACAATCACAAAGAAGTTCAAGACCGACAAGATGGTCGTTTGGGAAGCCAACTCGCTCAAGGTGGGTGCAACCATCTACCCATTTACAGCGAGAAGTGGCGGCGAGGGTCCACGACTGGAGGACGTCGTAGATGAGGAGGTCGGGGGGCAGGCGTCGAGGACGTTGCTTAAGAACTGATTCCGAAGGAAGAAGAGGATGATGTGGTGGAAGAAAATGGGCGGACAATTATACCCCGCTTCACAGTACCATGGTTTGAAGAAATCATGGTTAAGTTCAACTCAATGACGGTTAAAGTTACGGAGGGGTACAAGTGATAAAACGGAAAGAAGTTGAGGGTACATCTGATATTACCAAAAATATAGGGGCATAACTGATATTGCAATATCTCAATGGGGCACAACTGATAAAAACCCTAAATTATTTTATCTCCATTGAAATAAGAAAACATACATTTTCATGTCTACATAGACTTTTAGTCTATGCAAAGCACCAACTATATTCCAACAATGTATGCTTGCCATATTCCACAACATGATAATTCCAAGACATGGTAGAAGATTTTATAGATTTGTTTCATTAATAATGTTCGATTTTCAGTGATTATATTGATAACTACATTGGATTTTAAAAAGGTATTACAAAAAATGCATTGAAAGAAACCTTGTGCTTCATACGGAGCAGTCATTTGTGATAATTGTGATGAGAAATGAATAACTTGTTTATTTTGAGACCATATGACTCCTTTTTATAAAGGAAAAATCATAGTCGGCAAATAACCAATGCAAAAATTACAAAAATAGGGGGATAATAAATGCATAAATACTATCCTATAACACTCACCCTCAAGCTGGAGAGTAAATATCATGCTCAGCTTGGAAGAACACTTCTGAAATGACCCCTGAGTAAAGCCTTAGTGAATGTGTCAGCAATATGTTTCCCCAAGCTGACATGCGACGTAGAGATGGATCCCTTTTGTACTATGTCTCAAGAGTGGCGGCAATCCACCTCCATGTGTTTGTTCATCTCATGGAGTGTTGGATTGTTGACAATGACCAGAGCAACTTGATTGTTACATAGTAACTGCATGAGAAGAGGTATGTCAATAGCTGCTAGGTCAGTTAGAACATACCTAACCCACATCATCTCAGTACTTCCTTTAGCCATGGCTTTGTATTCAGATTTAACACTCGATCTAACAATAACAGTTTGCTTCTTGCTTTTCCATGTTGCTTTTCCATGAGATCAGAGAACTAATAAACAATGTAAATCTAGAAGTTGACTTTTTGTCTTTTGGGCATTTTGCATATTCAATTCTATGCAGGTTGTGATCTCAAGAGATGTCTCTTTGCTGAAGAGTAACCATATACCTGATGAAGACTTCAGGTACTTGAGGATCATGTAAACTGCATCTATATAGACCTAGCATGGTTGCTCCATAAATTGTCGATTTTGCTGATGGCAAAGAAGATGTTTAGCTGGTGATGGTCGCATATAGGAGCTTCCCGATGAGCTGTGTGTTTTTTCCCTTGTCCACCTCATATGTATCATCATCACATAGCTTCATGCTAGGATCCGTAAGAGTAGTGGCGGGTCCGCAGTCTGCCGTCCCAATCTCTAAAAAGAGATCAGGAATGTACTTCCTCTAAGTCATCATAATTTCATTCTAATTCCTGTCAAATTCAATCTCAAGAAATTATCGTAGTTCTCCAGAGTTCTTGGTGACAAACTATTGTCCAAGAATGCTTTAACCACGTTGATCCACGTGCGAGAAACCGTTCTGATAGTCCACCCTATATGTCTTAGTGAATCCACGTGCCACAAGTTTGGTCTTGTAGTGGTTAATAACACCTTCTACTCTATGTTTTGCTGTAAAGATCCATTTGCAACCGACCAAGGTCCTAAATGTCGGTTTCGGTCACCATTTCGATATCGACCAAAACAGAATTTCGATGGAATTTCGGTGGAATTTCGACCGGAATTTAGGTCATTTCGATCATTTTTTGTACTAAGACCCCCACATTTCGGTCATTTCGGTCGAATTTCGATTTCGACTGTGATGTAAATCGAAAATTGGCGCGACGTTGGAAATTAAATTTTGAAGGTGGATTTTTGGTGGAAGTAATTGGAAGGGTTGAGGAGAAGAAAACTCGTCAGGAATACGAGGGGTTTGGAAAAGAAGAACACGTGTAGACCATGCGGGGGGAGAAAGAGAGAGATAGAGATAAAGATCTCAATTTTTCATATCAACTGAATTGCCTAAAACAATGGACCCACATCCCTTTATATAGGAGGGATGAGATTACAAAATTAGAAAAACAACCAATTATCCTAAAATGACTCTAACTAATTAACCGACTAATTTTGAAATTCAAATCTTTAACTAACTAATTGAGATCACAAGCGATCTCATTTGTTTAATTAAAATTGCGACAACTCAAATAAACGTAAATAAAATTGACGGCTAAAATTTAGATAAATAGGCGGCACTATATTTCGGGTCCACTGCTTTTAAAAATTCGTCTCCCGACGAATTGCTGGATCTGCAGGCTTGGAGGTCGAATCCGCGTTCTCAGTCATCCCCTGGAAAAATAGGTGTGGAGAAAACGACGGAACCGAGATGGCGTTGGTGCGGTGGCCGGAGTCGTCAACCTCATGTTGAAAGAACATGTGTGGCGCAAATGGCGGCGTCTTCATGAAGTTGGTCTCCTCATTGCGGTGATTGAAAAATTGATGAGGCATGAACAACATGGCCCTTGGAGAATCCATAGCAAAGCGATGACACAATGAGAGTAGAAGAGGAGAGGTGTCCAATGAATGAAGCCATGAGACCCTTAAATAGTTGAAACCCAAGGTCATAGTCCTATTTGGATAAGGAAGATTCTCAGATTTCTTCTTTTCAGCCCTCTTCTTTAAATATTTCCGCAGCAGGGGTTTTACTTGCAATTTTCGTACCCCTTCATTCTTCCTTAAATTCTTATCAATTTTGGCCTTTCTGCAAATAGGATTTTCAGGGGGTTTTCTTTTGCAATTTTCCACTAAGCGGTTGACATCACGGGAATGCTCCTGAGGAAACACTCCACGAGTCCGAAGGACTCGGGCTCCTCTCCCCCGATGGAGGCGAAACCTACGCCGAGGGTTTTGGGGGGCGACAGCTAAGGCGGTGAGGGGGTTAAGACAGGTAGCGGCGGCGGGCGGGGGTGGCGACGGTGGATCGCGTGGCGCGAGGGTGGCGGCGGAACAGAACAGTAGAGGAGGAGGCAAGGCGGCTCGGAGGGGTGCAGGCGGCGATGGCGGCGACGAGGGGAGGTGTAAGCGGCGGGGGCAGCGTCGCGAGGAGGCGGGGCCTCGAAGTTTTATGCGCGGGAGGGGCGCGGGGTTCTGAGGTGGTCGAGGCGAGAACTGCAACGGAAGGGGAGAAGGGTGGAGGCGTGGGGTTGGCACAGGGGATGCGGGGAACATGTGGGGAAGGAGGGGACCACGAGGATACGGCGAGAGGGGAGTTGGGTGGACGGGGTATAGGGGCGGTGGCAAAGGGGAACGCTGGAGGGGGAAGGGTAGCGGGGCTGAGGTAGGTGGGCTGCGGCTGGGCGAGAAGGAGGGGTTGTGGCGCCGCTGGTCGCGGGTAGGCGGGGCAGTTAGGAAGGGAGGGGGGTGTTCGTATGGTGAGGAGGGGGGATGGCGGGGTGGGAGCGGTAGTGCTGGGTGGTGGGGCTACGGGAGTTTGGGTTGCAAGGGCAGGGACTTCAGGGATGGGGTTTGGGGTTGTGGGGGTTGTGTAGCAGGGGAGGTTGGTGACGGCGCATGGAGGGGCGGCGCCGGGGCTGGGGTCGCTAGGGGTGCGGTGAAGATCGCAGGGGTTTGCGGGTGGGGTTGGTGGCGCGAGGGTGGAGCTGGGAGGTGGCGGAGGCGGTGGTGGGGCAAGAAGGGTCGCCGGAGGTGCGAGGGTTGCGACAGGAGAGGCCGGGGGTATGGGGATGTCATCGGGAACCTGCGGAAGGGTCGTATGTGGCTCTGAGACCGTTTTTTTCAACGAACGCAGATCTGAAAATACCTGGACAACAAGTATTCCGTCGTTTTCTCCTTGTGGACCGGGTCTGGACAGCGGTCGAATCTTCCTTCATAGCGAGGTTTTCTTCGCCAAAACTCGTGACAACGGCTTCGGTAGTGGACAACTTTGATAGGGCGCACATAGCCTTGAGATTAGCCATTATCTCTCGCCCTTTGGACTGGAACTCTTGATATCTGGATTGGAAATATTGATCTTGGGCCTCAAAATCTTGCCATTTTGTCCGGAAGTCTTCTTCGGCTCACCCTTTACGCTCCGACGAATGACGGTGTTTCGTCGCATGTCGGCGCGAATGTCTGGACGGATCGTCAGATCGTGAGGACGATCTGTAGGCCATGTTCTGATACCAAATGATGCAAATCGAAAATTGGCGCCACGTTGGAAATTAAATTTTGAAGGTGGATTTTTGGTGGAAGTAATTGGAAGGGTTGAGGAGAAGAAAACTCGTCAGGAATACGAGGGGTTTGGAGAAGAACACGTGTAGACCACGCGGGAGAGAAAGAGAGAGATAGAGATAAAGATCTCAATTTTTCATATCAGCTGAACTGCCTAAAACAATGGACCCTCATCCCTTTATATAGGAGGGATGAGATTACAAAATTAGAAAAACAACCAATTATCCTAAAATGACTCTAACTAATTAACTGACTAATTTTGAAATTCAAATCTTTAACTAACTAATTGAGATCACAGGTGATCTCGTTTGTTTAATTAAAATTACGACAACTCAAATAAACGTAAATAAAATTGACGGCTAAAATTTAGATAAATAGACGGCCCAATATTTCGGGTCCACGCTGCATCAGACTGGATATCGATATTCGACAGAAATTCGACTGAATTTCGTTGAAATTTGAGGCCATGCGACCGACCATATAAATGACCTGTAATAATAATATCGTCAACGTAGACCAAAACTACAATAATACCTCATGATGTCATCTTTACAAAGAGCGAGTGAACTGCATTTGATCTCTTGAAGCCATGCTGCTCTATCATGCCATAGAGCTTCCAGAAACATGCTATGGGACTACGCTTAAAACCATAAATGGTCTTATGTAGTTTGCAAATCTTCTGATACTCTCATTCTATTAGGAACCCATGTGGTTGCTACATAGACTTCCTCATGTAGTTCTCCATACAAAAAGGCATTCTTAACAACAAAAGGAAGAATCTGTTGAGTGGAGTGGCATGCCATGTGCGAGAAACCGTTATGATAGTCCACCCTATATGTTTGAGTGAATACACGTGCCACCAGTTTGGTCTTGTAGCGGTTAATACTACCTTCTACTCTATGTTTTGATGTAAAGATCCATTTGCAACCGACCATAGAAGCCTCTGCTGGGGTAGTAACCAAGATCAATGTGCATTGTGACTGGAGCACAACCATTTCTTCCTTCTCAGCAAGACGTCATTTACTCTATGTTTGTTACCACGAGTCATGTGATGGACAAAAGCCACACATCTAAAGATGTGAGGTGTTAGAGAGAATAGTTCCTTTTCATGAAGTGCAATCGAACAAGGAACCTTCTCTTCTAACGCAGAAGACATCATACAGTTAATGACGTAGAGGGCATGAGTACATCTTCCTAGTAAGAAAGAGGAGCATAACTCTGTATCAGGAGAGTCCTAGTAACAATTAAAAGATGACAGTGTTTGTGCTCAACAACTTTATGCTGGGAAGTGAAGGCGTATGACATCTGATGGAAAATCCCAAGAGACTTGAAGAACTAAGATAATCAACCAGTACAAAATTCTAAAGCATGACATAAAAAACTCTAAAGCATTGTCAAAGCGAACGTACTTAATACTAGCAGAAAAAAGATTATTTTAATAATAAAAGTTTGCATAATAGAACCAGCCTCAGACTTATATTTCATCAGGAAAATCCATAAAAGACTGGAAAAACTATCAACAACGATAAGATAGTACTTGTGCCTTGATGACCAGGTGATGAATCTCAGATTCAACATGCTAAAATTGATCAATTAGGCTTTGTTCATAAAATCCATATACATTTAATCAGTGATATAGCATCATTAGCATTCATACATGTGTAAATAATATTTGCATTTCATCATGCATAAGTGCATAAAATAAGGAACCAAAAATCCAAGTGTAAATTGACCTAAAAAGCAACTAATTCCCCAGGTTTTAATCAATTCATCCTAACTCCGATTGACCTGAAACCACCTTCATTGTGTAGATATTACTAACAAGAATAAATCAAAAATATAAAAACTTGCTAACCTCAAATAAGTGACAAATAAACCAAAAACCTAATTTCACATCTGACGGACTAAAACGTGTATATCTCCCTCATAAATATCCGATTTTGGTCTACTCATTTTTAAAATACTCCATTTTCAAATACCTTCAAAACAAAACCAATTTCATAAAATTCGGAGGTCATGTAAAAGATGGGTTTTGCGCCTCTGTTGCATATTTTATCTTTTTGCGAGTTTTGTCATAAGATTTTATGTACATAATTAGCCCGTTTTATTTTATTTCTTTTTCATTTGTGTTCTTTGATGAAAGTTTTACCAAATGGTACAAAAATCCAAATCTAGATCAAGACTAAAATCAAAGAAACTGACTGTGTCTGAGTTTCCTTTGTAAGTCTGTACAAAAATCTCGTATTATGTACTTCTATTTTATTTCCCTATTTTCTTATTAAAAATACAAAAAAATTAATTAATGTGTAACTAAATGTCTTTTATTTTATCGTATTTTTCTACAATTTTTATCCTCCTTTAAAATCACAAAAATTACAAAACTCAAAAAAATCGATTTTCTATACACATGGAGACCACTAAAAATACCACTTTGTACAAATGACCTCTTTCCCTCTCGATTTCTTCATGAAAGTTATAGATCCCGTCAACGCGAACAACTTTCGTGAAGGAATTTTTTTGATCCGAGATCTCTTCTATTTCTTCTCTATTTTTTCCTTCCTTTTTAATTTTGAAATTTTTTGGGTGACACGTGGCAACCCCTGGGCGTGCCATGTGGCACTCCACTCCCTCTTTCTCTCCCCTCAATTCTCATTCTCTCTCTCCACCGCCTAGGTGACGTGTAGAGCACATGACCTGACCCCCTCTTCCCCTCTCTCACCCCGATCACGTGCTCCGCACATGACCGTCCTCCCTACTCCCCCTTTCATGTGTCACCGTTACCCATGCTTACCTCGTCCCTCTCCCGAAATCACCATCGCACCCCTCTCACGTAACGCCCGCAGCTTCCCCTCACCCGTTACCACCCAGTCCTATAAAGGCTCCTCCCTCATCGATCGTCTTCCCCATCCACCAACCACAAAGTTGAGCCTCCAGTCCGACACCTCTTCCTGGTGACAGCAAGCGAAGTGGATCCTCGTCGGCGATAACGAGGCATTGAACTTGGTGTGATCCTCGACCATCTACGGATGTAGCAGCTCCATCTAGCAGCGGAGCATGGGTCCCTTGCTCGACAGGATCCTCGAGCAAAGACACAAGGAGGAGCGTTCCTTCTAGCACAGGAGACTACCCAGGTCCATCCTCCGCTATACCATTTAGATCCCCAAACTCATCTCCTTGCGCCATCGCCTCCACCTACTCCCTCGCCGCTTTCTCTTCTACCTCTCCATATCTTCTACCTCAGGCCGGAGCTCGGGCTCCTATTCCCCCGTCATTCACCGCAAGGAGCTCCTCATTCCCCCTCTTTTTTTGTTTGCTTTCCCTGCTGACTTGCAGGTCAAGCCCGTAGGGAGCCTTCTTCCGCAGCTCGCATCCACCGTACGGGGGTGCCTCCCTACATCAACCCGTGCCTCTCTGCCATCACCGCCACAATCGTGTGTCGGCCGAGGTCTCCAGCAGCAGCAACCCTCCTTCACGTCAGCTTTGCCGCCTCCTGCAACCCGCGCCTCCGCCTTGGCGCAGCTCGACGTCCTCCACCACTGGCTCCAGCAGCCGTTGGATCAATGGATCCAACGACCCTGCCATCGCCCTCCGACCCTTGATCCAATGGTTCATGCACCGTGACATAGCTATCCCCGAGCCTCCTTCCGTGCCTCGAGGCTCGAGTTGACCGAAGCACCTTCATGTCGCCACGTATAGGCTCGAGTAACTGAATCTTAGCCATCGCCCGCACCTCGGGTTCGGGTGCCCAAGCCTCAGCCTCGCCCTCCGACTCACTTGTGGCGCGTGCAAAGTACGCGCGTAGGTGGGTAAATTACACCCCATCCCCTACCATTCCTGAGACTTGCAGAAGACCCTCGCTCTAGCAGGGGGCGCGAGTCACACGTGCCCAGTGTTGAGGAAATCGGCTGAGTATATCGTATACTCGGCCGCATACTCATACTCGGAAGCCTTGGTGCTCCGAGTATGACCAGATCGACATCTAGGCAGGTCTGACCGCATACTCGGCCGAGTATGCGGTATATGCGGCCGAGTATGCGACCGATTTTCAAATAAACATTTTCTAAAACCCTAACATAAACTTAGACACTCGACCTAACGCTCTTTCATTAGATGTTTTTGCTCATTTAACTCTATATTACTTTTTATCCCAATAGTTTTGTTCCTTATACCTTCAATTATTTATTATTATATTCAAGAGATATAGTATTTAGACGATTAAAAATAATATCTTTTATTATGAGATTCCATTGAAGATTTTGAGTTGATTAATTGATTTTTGAAATCAATATCTTCAGGGGGCCTATTTGAGGAGATTTTTATTTATTCCTCTCGAAATTATTGATCATATAAATTGAGGATTTGATTTTTTTGCAGGGGTGTAATCATGAAGTATTTAGTTTCATCTCTCGTTATTGTGCATGATCAAAATCTATTTAATTGAGGATTAGATTTGAGAGATGTTGGAGATTAAAAATTCATCGATAAAATCAATTTTTTATCTCCGTAATTTGCAGGATTATTCGTAGATATATTTGCACTCTTGCCTACATCTGGATTTAATTTGGTACATATTCCTGGATTTGATATCTTTTGATCTGCGAATAGTTTTCGAGGATTAATTGATCAATTTCACTGAGGATTTAAATCATATAAAATCACAGATCCTACGCACAATTGTATTCTATGTTCATTTTCTTCACATTGCATCTCATTTTCATACATTTTCATCAGTATATTTCCTCTTTATTTCCTGACACATAAATTAATATAACATTTGATTAATTATTTAAATTACTCTAAAACTAGGCAACTAAAAAGCATTGTTCCATGTGTTCGACCATGGTACACTTACCAAGAATAAATTATTTACAATATTTAAAAATTGTGATTTTTGATCGACTAAATTTTGTCTCCTATACTAGCAATTCTTTATTATTAAAGAGGCAATTTTCGAGATCATCACCAAGTACATGACTAGGCACTCAAATATCAAAATGCAACTCAAAAAAAGAATTACTACTGCACTTTCAAAAACTAGAAATGGGCATGATGATGCTTCCCAATCTGGAAAGCCTCACACTGGAAACTAGACTAAAACAGGATCTGAGGAAGGGCTCTACATTGAGGAAGATGACTAAACTGAAGGTGCCACATGTACAGAGAAACTAGTCTATTAAGAAAGGAAGATCTTCCAACATGAAAACTGGATTAAACTATAGAGACTATCATTCTTACGATCACATCTAATCACTAAGTCCTTGAGTATATCTGAAGTACAAGAGAAGGGTACAAAATGGTACAACTCATACTTGGTAATCTCACTTATAGACAACAAATTTATAGAAGATTCATGCGCATGTAGTACATTATGCAAATGCGGGGTCATTCAACTGAATCTCTCCCTGTCCGGTACAGGAGAATGTCTCTTGTCAACAATGACTACAGATCGGTCATGGTGGTGATACTATAGGATATGAACTATTATTGATCATTGTAGAGATGATAAAATGCTCCAAAGATCCATGATCTGAAATATGAAATATCATCACTGTAACAAGTAGAAAGCACATAATATGCACCTGAGGTATTGACGGAGGTAACAATGTAATATGAGTCCAGAGGAGCATTTATAGAACTGGCTAAAAGAACCATGATCTCCCTCAGATGGGAGAGATCATCATACCTCTGATCAATTGCTTAGTAGCACAAGCAAAGGCAGGGAGACCATTCTTCTGATAGCATGTATCCTACGAGCATCCTATGCAGCTGCAATTTATGCACTGCAGATGAGGGCAACCACTTCCTCTATCGTGGACACTATGTCCTTTGAACTATGTTGAACCTCCTCTGTTGTGAGATACAACCGTAATAGAGAAGGTCTGAATAGTATAAGCATGATAGTCTAAAATCCTACTCAGATGATTATAAGCCTCTGGGAGGGATGGATGCACCTATAAGAAGCTAGCTACGGACAGCATGTTAATAGGGACCAAGATTCGCAAGAAAAACATCCACCAATGTGGTGTTCCTGTAGGACATCACTTGCTTAAGACTAGTGCCCAAGGGTAACTATGATGCTCCTCAAACATGTCTCACAACCAGGAGTAGAAAGCATGGGGAGGGCGACCATCTTGCTTCATCATGAAAATGTTATACTAGATCTGAAGGATCGTCGTCTCATTCTTTGCCTGGGAATAAGTGCTCCCACGTAACCTTGAGAGTGGGTCTATATAACATATTGCTGGTGATCTTAGTTGTAAGAGTGCCGGAGAGCCAAACATATACACAATATTCTATCTTTCTTCCATGAAGCATTTGCTTCAGTCTTGTCAGCCGGCTCGGGTTGCATTAGGATAATTCTATGTTGCTGCTCTCCATAATGCTCATGAACCCGCATTGCCCATAATTCGTAATTGGTTTCATCTACCTTGACGATGGATGTGGGGTCTTCGAAAGCCCCATATGCGGAAAATGAATGCATCTCAACCTTGTCTTTTGCCATAACAAACGAAGGTGACCGGGAAGGACGATCGGATAGTAAAGTGGTCTGACTTTTGTCTACACAATCATCTAGGGATAGATTGTGTGTGCAAACATAAAGCACAACCTTTCCTATCAAAATCGACGGAGCCCTAGGCAGGTGGATCGGATTTATATTCTTCAAAACACGATGGACTGCACCAAAATCAGCGCACAAAATGAGTCACACAGGGTTCGGGAGGTGTGTTGAGGTAGGAGGCATCGATGGTGAGTCCAGTGACCTATGTGCATAGGGCACGTTTCACGATGCAGGGGTGGGGCTGCTAGGAGGCTAGGACTCAAGGGTTGCGGGGAACCACCATAGGGTGGTCTCAGTCGAAGAGATGTGGGGGCATGTTTGGGTAGTGGCACGGTCCCCGAGGTGATGTGGAATGGGGCATGAGATCCGAGGAAGGAGGAGAGGTTGACATGTGGAGTTCTAGGTATAAAGGAGATACCATAGCTCTGGTCATGGACCGGTGTTCCGATTCTATGGAAAAAGAAATGAATAACTTGTTTATTCCAAGGCCACATGGCTCTTTCATATAAAGGAGAAATCCTAGATAGCAAATAACAGATAAAAAGATTACAAAAAAAGGAAACGACAAATACATAAACACTATTTCCTACATCGGAAACTAAAGACAATGTCTTAGGACACACATTGTTTAAAAGGAAGGCATATAGATCAACAAAGCCAAGATCAAGTCTGATCAAAAGCTTCATGCTCCAACCTATCTCAAACAATTGAAGAAAATAAGAGAACATGCTATAAATTAATGGCAAAGTACACAAGGATCGAGAAAGATAACAAATCTTTGCAAAGGACGGTAATAAATAGGATAACAGACCTTCTGGTATACTCGAACATTCCAGGAAGCTGAGATTCTTTCTCAATAAATGTATCCATATCAAGTGGGAGTGGCTTTACAAAATAACCTATATCAGGTTGCATTTTTACCAGATACTTCTTCTCATTGCAACGAAGTGTCATTTTATTTGGCAAGAGATGATGTTGAAAATGAATTTGAAGAAGTTTATTAACTTTTTGACCAGGATCTAGTAAAGCTATTTCTTCAAAAGGAATTAGATCCGGCACTGCGAAAGAACCACCTGGACTGCAAACGAAAACAAGCATGCCAATGTTATCATTTGAACCTAAGGCACAAATAGAGAGGAAGCAAAAAATAAGGGAAGATGGTAGTAAACTACCTTTCACTAGTTTGAGACGTTTGATTTATAGATTGAACACTTTCACTCCCTTCTATGATGATATTTGTTAATGGCTCCGAAGTGGTATTCTCAAAAACAATTTCCACACATACAAGATACGGTGAGATTTTTGAAACCTCTTGAGAAAAGGTGTAATCCGCTCTCAGTCCATTTCCATTAATAGGTTGCAAAAGATTATGAACTGTGGGCCGGATGCTGACTGTAATTTCCTTCACAGAGATCCTCATGGAGGCCTGTGGTCTTGATGCTGCAGTGAATGAGGTTGAACCAGACAAATTAGGCTGCTCATCCAACCATGACTCCAATGCGGTTTTCGATAACAGACCTGCTAAATCACTTGACAACTGGGAAGTATTACTAATTTTGACACCATTTGTTATTCCATCATCACCAGATATCAAATCAGACATAGGGATTAACGGATTAGTAGTTAGTTCATACTGATGAGAACAAGATGTATGGTCATTATCGTTGTTTTCATCCGCAGTATCTGACCCTTCACTGTCAACTGAACCCTTCTCATCTGCAGAATATTCAGAGAAGGAATCAGAGTCGCTCAATTCACTAGAGATAGAGCCGCTGGTGTTATTTTTTGTATGAGTTGAATCCAGTGAGATGCTCAGATTGCCATCTGATAGGCTGCACGGCTTTGGAAGAGGTTCATAACCAGGGGCTGCATGAAGAACAACCTGCGAAAGAGTACCAGGAAGATATGCTTTGTAGCCTATAGAAGGGATGGGGGACGACCGAGTCTTTCCGCAAAACATGTGGTCCCAAATATAACCGGACAGTTCCTTGATTGATGGCAGTTCACAGGCACCTTCCTTGCATGAGGAACTTATGATGAAAGTCACAAGTTTCTTCACCACACGAGCACGATCACGGACATCATAATTAGAGTCATTTTTTGCCAGTTCGAGGAGATAGTTCAGGATTTTCTGAAACATCAGAGCGTCTTCACCCTGGGAAGACAATGCAACCTGCGGGAGAAATCAAATTACATACTGTTAAAAGATTGTCCTGTCTATCACATTTGATCATACGAAGGGTAAGAATATCAATCTGGACAGGCTTCATCACATCCTTGGTTTGAACAGCTATCCCAGTTAAAATTAAGGCATTCCAAGCATGGGTTTTATGTTTCAGATAGAATGGAACACCTAAATTTTGAACAAGCTCAGGGCTCATGAAATGGCTTTCTTCCAGACGTTCAGAACACTAAGCATATTTAACATGCTGGCATGCCCAACATTCTGAAAGAAAAAGGATAACCTGCTAGGTTTATTTGGTTCATTAAAAATCCATATCTATTTTTTGCGAAAAAAATCATGCTTTCATTTATCTAATATAAACATCCATATTCATATTTAGAAAGAATAGATACCTTGATCAAGCATGAGATATACTACAAATAATCGTTCTGGGTTTTCAAGTGGAGTTCAGTTATTCAATTATTATCTCTTTCCACCCATTAAATCAATGTTCAACCCTCGAACTTAACCAAACACTTTTGCACAAAGTGGAAATCCCACTATATAAACCCATATTTCATAATGAATATATGATAAATGCTCAGTAATCTTGAAAGATCATCACCTTTTGTTTCTAAGAAAATCTTGTCCAAATCAAATATGGAATGGTGTATCAACAACCGTAGAAAAATTTTCACACTGGCAGTCATTCTGGCAATAAACTACTCTAAGCAGCAAAATGTAGCAGGAGATGAATAAATTGGACTGATATATGTGAAGTCATCTTTACGTAAGGATCAAGTAAAAGTTTACAAATTATTCCATCTTCATTGATAAAGGTAGAAGAGTTCAAAGACTATAACAATATCTAATTTGCTAACATACTTCATCAAAACATCATGATTTCAACTAACATTTACATACCTTGGCAACAGTATTCAGTATTTGATGCTTTGTCTCAATATCTTCTGAAGTAAAGTGGCGAGCAAGGTATTTGATAATGACCGGCATGACTTTACTAATGATCGCCCCAATGGAGCAATACTCCCCAACTATCCAAACTATTAAGGCACGAGCAGGAGGTTCCTTGATAACATCCAATGAGCGAGCTAATTGGACAATAACCTAGAGAGAAATCGCATTGTGTAATATATATATATATATATATATATCAACAAACATAAATTCCTTAAAATGGGAGTTCTGAACTAAAACTAAAGTGTATGGAGGTTAGAGAAAGAATGAATTGCAACCATCAGAAATGTTTAATAAGCAACCCTAGGGGTTTCCAGGAAGAATGATTATAAATGGCAAGTGATACTCCAAGTACCTACAATAACAACAAAGCCTTTTCCCACAATTATACAAGGTTGGCTACATGGATCTTTTGCCTCCATTCATATCTATTTTGGGTCATTCTCAGGTTTAAATCCAAATATCTAAGATAACTTCGGATAGTCTCATTCCAACACTTCTTGATCCTTTGTCGCCCTCTCTTAACCATCTAACCATTCCAAATCTCGCATCGTATAGCTGGTGCATCAACCGACCTCCTTTGCAAATTGTCAAACCATCTTAAGTGATTTTCTCTCATCTTATCCTCTATCGGAGCTACACTTTCCTTCTAATCGCATCATTTCGAATCCGATCTTCTCACGTATGACCACACATCCATCTTAGCATTTTCATTTATGCTATTGTCACTCTCTACATATATCTACAGTCCGCATGCCAACATTCTAATCCATAGAGCATAGCAGGTTTTACGACTGTTTTGTAATACTTCCCTTTGACTTTCAAAAGGATTTTCTTATCACAAAGAATTGTAGAGGCTCCTCTCCACTTTAGCCAACCTGCATTTATTCTATGAGTAACATCTCCATTAATTTTGTCATTTTGTTGCAGAATAGATTCCAAGTATCTAGAAGAATCTTTCTTCTAAATGTTATCGTCCCCAATCATTACCTCGAGTCATTCACTGTTGTTTGCAACAAATGTGCACTCCATATATTCAGTCCTAGTCATACTTTTATGAAGCCCTTTAGTCTCTAAGGCATGTCTCCAAACCTCCAACTTCTCATTTACTACATCTCTTGTCTCATCAATCAATACAATATCATCAACGAACATACACCAAAGTATCTCATACTAAATGTGACTAGTCAACTCGTGCATAATCAAATCAAAAAGGAATAAACTCAAAGCCGGACCTTGATGCAGGCCAGTGCTGATGTTAAAATAATCAATCTTCCCAGACTGGATCTTTACACAAGAAATGAAGTCCCATCATACATATCCTTTATAAGGTTGATGCATATGGCAGGTACTTTTCTCTTCTACAAAACTCTCCAGAATCTCCGATGGGACTGAATCATAAGCCTTCTCTAGATCAAAAAAAATCATATGAGGTTCTTCTTATTAGCTCTATAAATCTCCATTGTTCTCCTCAACAAGTGGATAGCCTTAATAGTTGATCGACCTAGCATGAATCCGAATTGGTTTTCATTTACTTTGAAAACTTACCTCAACTTTCTTCCGATCACACATTCCTAAATTTTCATAGTATGACCAAGGTTCAGGAAAGCGTTATGCGTATGCATTCAGATTGGTCACTGAATAGCAATTAAGTATGCGGTGGCATATGCGGTTCTACGCGGTTTTCTATTTTTTATTTAAAAATAAATAAATATATACAAAAGAGACTATAGGTAATCTACAACTACTGTAATTACTTGTTCTACCGCTAATGTTACTATGAGACACAATATACTAAATACATGTAACTCATTTGATAAATATGATGAAAATCTACAGGTATTGTAGTCACTTGTCCAATCCTGGTTGATTTCTATTGTTCAATTCGGTGAACAACCTACGAATAAAAAGCTCCAACACAGCTCCAACACAGTAATAAATAGCATCTATTCCCTCATAAGCATCTTCCAATCGATGTGCAAAATATTTGATATGCAAAATATGCACAAAACACTTCGAACAATATTCATTATTTCACCTAAAATCCAACGTAACTTTCTCACGTGAAAGGAATTGAAATTCAGTACACATTAAGTTAACCAAATGCCCCCTACATAGTCTGCTTTTACAAAATTACACTACCAAAGTTCACACCAGTGAGCTGCAATTAGACACTACAAAATCACATTACAAAATCAAATCATTAAGATGCAATCAAACATTACAAAATCATATTACAAAATCAAATCAAATGCCAACCTACATCATGTAATTAATGTCAGGATATAATATTTGATTGAACCAAGTCAAACCAAATGCCTACCTACATCAAACCAAATGCCTATCAACTGTATATTTGATAGAAATGGTCTTATAAGTGGAAAGCACATTAATAAAATAATATCATTGAGCTGCTGTTCGATAACAAAAAAACATGAAAAACAAAAGAGGGAATTGGGGTTACCGGAGGTGGAGTTCACGGTGACAGAGGTGCTTGGAGGCAGAGGAGCTTCGTAGTGGAGAGGCGTCACAACGGAGGAGCTTCGGGACAGAGGTTGGAGGTGGAGGAGCTTTGCTGCTTCGGGAGAGGGTTTTGGGTTTCACAGCTTTCGCTGGGAGATTGGAGTATCGAGGGGAGAAAGGGTTTTGAGGTTTGGGTTTCAATGTTTTCTTAATGCTATCGGATCCGGATCTTGAAGATCCGATCCAATTACCTAGCAAAATCCTAAGTAGCCGCACAGGGTCGAAATGCAGTCACACAACCTGAATATGTGGCCCGCAAATGCCCAAAGAGCTTATAGTGGCATGCTTCAGCTAATCAGTGCATTGAGTGGGGTGCATAGGCATGTGTGATTGCACGAGCCGCTTTCGTGAACGCTGAGTATGACTCTTCAGTTCGATACCTCAATTGAAAATGTCTTAACGCAAATTCCTAAATAGTGTTCTCAATTAAGAACACTATTTAGATTTAGAAATTTGCTCCAACTGTTTACGTTTGTTGTCGGCTACCTAACATAACCATCCTCATTTACCTGGTCTTGGGACCGTCTGTAGCTGTGATACTCCAAGCACCTCTAGAAAAAATGGCAGACAAATCTCAATACTGATAAAACAAACATTTCTAGAAATTTAAGCTTGCCAGGGATTGAGATACATCACAACTGACCTAAAGTTGTATCATTGTTGCTGTGGAGCCAAAGTAAATGAGAGAAAATTCACAGCAATTGGTGATCCAAGAAATTGATGATTTTTAGGACGAAAAAGGCGGGCACCCAAAATGATGCACACCTCAAGTTTTATTAAAAAAATTTAAGAAATTAAATCAACAAGGATTCAACCACAGCACTTGCATGCACAACGACGTTCTCAACATAGAATCTCCTCAGACACACAGGACGAGAAATGTGATCCACATCCTCTTGATCATTGGAGCAAAGACGAGAAGATACATCACTTGCTCCAAAGATCATATACACACGCATACTGTGGTGGATCCCAGCTTGGGATGCCACCCTCTTTTTTCTAAACAAAAAACAAAAAAGTTCCTCCAAAGATCTTTGTCATGTTGAAGACCTTCACTCTCATCGATGCCTTTGAATCCCAAAATAGCATGCAAACCCATGCCAGGTCACCAGAACAAAGACAAGAGGTGTGAGCAATGCCCAATAGACCTCGATCGAGAAATCGCCACCATCGGACTCCGATGATCGGTATCCCTAGCTGAGCCCCTGGCATTGTTCAGCATCTCCATCGCACTCAGGAAGTTTTACAGCTGCTCGCCACAGCACACCAAAACAAAAATGAGAGCCCAAATTCGATTAGAACACCAAAACAAAAATGGGAGCCCAAATTCGATTAGACCAGGCAACGATACACATATCCTGATCAGTTTCCTGGGCATTAGCCTATGAAACATATGACACATTACCCTTTTCAGAAAAGTCCTTCAGGAGTTTAAAGATTTATCATCTCCCAACAGCAATTACAGAAAAGCAGGTGCAGTCGGAACAATAGTTTTTATTGCCCACCTGCAAATTGGGCGTTAACTCATAGATTCCTCTCAAAAGCCGGCAGCCATACCATCACCACCTCTTGAAATTCTTGATTCTTACTTCATTAGCAGAGCTTTATTCATTTTTCTTGAGCCTCAACCCCCTTAAGACCACCATCTTGCAAAGGCAGTGTAACAACGGTCCAATCCACAAGGAAGAAACAACAAATGTCCTGCCTAGAACACATTCAAAAGAAACGGCGCATTACCAACTCCAAATGAGTAAGCACCCATACCGGAGGATTGCGCACAGAGAGGTAAAGCACATTAATAGCAAACAACAGAAATTCGAGAAACACAACTCTCCCTTTCCTTAACATACATGAGGCCTTCCAGTTCAACAACCTCCTCGCCATCCTTCTACGGCAAGGGTGCCCAACCAGTGTGCATAAGCTTGCCCCCAGCAAGGAGCATCCCCGAAGATATGAGTGCCTTCTACAGCAAGGGTGCCCAACCGGTGTGCATAAGCTTGCCCCCAGCAAGGACCATCCCCGAAGATATGAGTGACAAACAGCAGCATGGAATATTCAGATGTTGGTTGCACTCAATGGTCACCTCTTCAGACATGCCAATCCGGGCAAAAGTGGATTTTCCTCGTAAATTCGAAGCCCAGAAAGATCTCGAACTAGGGCAAGACCAACAAGGTTATCAAGTGAAGCTGTTGTTGGATGCAGAGAATAGCATTTTCGAGCTAACCCAAAAAAACATGTATGAGCATAAAGACGTATAAAGTGGAAAGGTAATGCAGCTACCTTCTCATAGTTGACAGGATTTTGCTTGATAAGAGCTTTAATTGACATGATTGCTTGAACCAGAATACCAGCTTCTCCTTCTGAAGAGCAACAATCAGTAATTGATGACCCTGTGACCGGAAAATCATTGATCTGTTAAGTGAAACAAAACATGTCATGCTTTGACTTTACAGATCCATAAATCTGATTTACCTTCTTTTATTAGAGCCAGAAGGCCTTCTACACATGAATTAGCAACAGCTGCAATTCTGTTAGCACATAAGCCAATTGCAGCTACAGCATCCGCAGCAAATCTCCTATCTGGATCTCTGATGTAATCCTAGCACCACTAAATGAACAAAATCAGTTTATAGGCAATCACAAATTTAATAAGATTTTCTCCTCCATGCAGAAAATAATAACAGTATAAATGGTAATTGTGAAGCCCGCATACTCGCCGCTAAAATGTAGTAAAGAAACAATCTTATTAACTGAAACTAGGCATTTCCCTCATTAATCACCCCCCAAAGTCCAACATGCGTGTGAACGGATTTTGTCACCTCTTAACAGATCCATCATGGGTTCAAGCTAGATCATGTATAACATTTCTGGCTAAGAGATGGCGAGGAAGGCCCAAAAAGTGTTGGAAGGAGACTATCCGAAAGGATCATAATTACTTGGATTTAAGTCTAAGAATGATCAAAAAATAATTTTTTTATCAAAATGACCCAAAATATATATGAATGGAGGCAAAGAATCCATATAGTCGCCCTTACTTAAAGTAGGAGAGGGCTTTGCTGTTGTTGTATATGTAATTCCATCCATTTCATGTATAAAGGGGTGGGTGTGCATTGTTAAGGATCAAGCCATTGGTAAAATACAATTATGAAATTGTGGCAAAATTCAGGCGAATTTATCCAAGATTTTTGTTTCTCCAGCGTAAACGAAAACGAAATGCTACTTTATATCTTTTTCGGGGATCCCGACAAAATTTCACCGAAATGACAAAAATAAAGGAATATAGCCTTTTTCATCAAAATTCACATATATCAACAAATTTTCACATATTTCTCTGTTGGTGTGCTGAGTTTCTGGAGAACTTTAAATTGTGTAAACAAGCCTCTTTTCTTAGTTTCAAAATTTCCAATCTAAATTAGTTAGACTCAAGCTCCAAAAGTTAAATTAAAATTTTAACCAAGGGTTTTTATCACTTGTGCCCCTATGAGATATTGCAATATCAGTTATGTCCCACCTTTTTTGGAATATCACTAGTGTCCTCGACTTCTTTCATATGTATCACTTATGCCCTTTCGTTAGTTTGACCGTCAACGAGTTCAATTCAACCATGGTTCATTTGAACCATATGCAATTAAGAAGGGCAAAACTGACCAAACGAATGGTATCATGAGTTGGACGACCACCATCAACCCATAACCCTCTCCAGTTCTGGCACTGCTCTGCCAGCCTCACCTTCGTCGTCCCAGATCTCATGGGGCACGTCTCCACCACTAGCACCACCATGCAATTGAACTCCAAGCACACTGAGCACCTTGCCGACAACACCATCCCCACCGACATCCCTAAACCAGTCAAGAAGTTGTGTTGCATGTACAACACCTCCATCCTTCCATCCATCAACCTCTCCACAAACACCTCCGGCACCTTCCTGACGAACCTGTTGATGTTTAGGTACAGCCTCCTCGCCCTTGTCAGCAACGACGGGATGGGTCCCCACGTCATGTTGTAGCCGAGATCGACGGTATGCATGGCCATCTCCTTTGTGGGTTCCAACGAATTCGAGAGAAGGTTCACCTAGAGTTGTATTACATTGATGGAAAACGCGAAGACACAACCAAGGATGGGTTCATAACAATCCTTATTGTGGTGTTAGACCCCACTATGTCCGACGATAGGAAAACAATGAAAAACCCAAAGGGAAAAGCAATTGGGGGGGACATTGTTGAGCAAATTGGACGAATCTAGAGACATTTTAGTTTTTGATGGATGTGTACCGCCATTGAACATCATCTCTGCATCGTGCAAATGTTGTGGCGAGGTGGATGAGTTCTGAGTAGTGGTGGTAGAGCATTGGTATGTGTGGGTCAAATCTGGCTATGGTTGGGGGCGACGAGGCAAGAGGTGGCGGTGGCGGTGATAGGGGATGTGGATCTGATTGGAGTTTTCAGGGGACGAGACAGCGAGAGAAAAGCTCCCAATGAGCACGAGGAAGCGGAGTTCGAGGAGGGAGGAGGGAATGGGGCTGGAAACGAGTTGGGGACGAGTGAGAGCTCGACGAGTGTGGAGAAGTGGTCGAGGGAAGGGTGGAGGCGATCAGCGAGGCCCGAGGAGCGCAAGGGTCACCGAGGGAGAGGGAGACAATGCAGTCGTTGGAGTAGAGGACGCTGGGAAGGTGCAGGGGTCGGAGATGAAGCCCTAGGAGGAAAGAAAGTGGGAGCTCGGGAGGACGGAGAGGGAGGAGTGGATGGACTGGAGTACGAGGAAGCCCATGGGGTGGAGGATGGCAGTGGTGGAGGAAGCCGTGAGGAGGAGGGGGCGACAGAGGAGGAGGGGTTGGAAGGGTGGGGTTGAGGAGACGGGGCTGAAAGCGGTGGGGAAGAAGGAGGTTGTAGGATAAGGAGGGAGGAGAGAGAAGAGTGAAGGACATATCTACGCAAGTTAGTCAATTTAATTACTGTTAAGTCCCAAAATTTAATGCATGTTTGAGATGCAGATGGATGACAACTAATCCGAGGGACACAAGTGATAAACATGAAAGAAGTCGGGGGCACAAATGATATTCCAAAAAAGGGAGGGGCATAATTGATATTGCAATATCTCAAGGGCAACAATGGAGATGTCGCCGCCACCGCCGCGGAGTGGATCTGGGAGAAGGATCGTGGTAGGGGAGAGCATCGACTAGGATGGTCGACTTCGCAAGGGGAGATGCGCGCCTGGGAGCACGCATGCAAAGGTGCGCACAGGGTCGACAATCGCCTGGGGTGCAAGGATGGGCCGGAGGCGAGCGCACATCGCGCTGGGCACCGGTGCGCGGGCTGGGGAGCCTCCTTCTGGACCATGCCTCGCGAGCTGTTTGCGAGGGGGAGGGGTCATCGAGTTGCGCCGCTCCAAAGGTGCGCCGCCATCGAACTGGGAGGTGTGACTCCGGTATGTGCTTTGAAGATGGAGGTGGTATGATGCCGCTGGACCGCTAGGGCTTCCTGGAGTTTCGATATGTGTCGTCAGATGAAGCGTGGGCTTCGTGCGGTGCTGCGACGATGGTCAAGGTCCGTGCTTGGAGAAGAAGGTGCGGTGAGCATGGAGATCTGCTAGATTTGGAGAAGCGTATGGAGGTCCGTTGATAGCCGACAACGGAGAAGCTCCCCGCTTGGAGATGTCGCAACTGCTATAGTGCAGCTAGGGCATGGACATCCTGCACACGTTGCGGCAAGCCTGGAGAACAAATCTTCAACGGCGCACGGCCTGGATAGCAGATCTAGGGTTCCAGAGAACCATAGACACCTTCTTCATCTATCGGAGCCGCCGGATCACTTGACAGAAATTAGGGTTTCGATTGAAACCCTAAACCTTGGAAAGAACACACGGAAACATGGCAGAATCCTTCTTGACGATGACAATTCTCGAATATTGAAATAATACAAATAATTTTCCAAATCGGATCTCGAATAACAACAAAGAACTTAAAAAAAAACTAGAGAATCGACCCGCTCTGATACCATGTTGAGAAATAAAAAGCGGAAGCAGAATCAGAGAAAATAATATAAACATGAAGAACACGCGGGATTTAACGTGGAACCCTACTCCCTGAGGAGCGGGATGAAACCACGGGAGAAGCCCTCAAATGGGGCGTGTTTGTCTATCGACTTTCTCTCAATGGATACAGGAGGTCTGGGCTCCTTATATAGCCTTCCCAGAGCCTCCAAGTCCCACCACTAAACAATGTGGGACTAAACACATGGATGGGGTAAATGGATCTTCTCCATGATCCATTTACCCTGCTACAACTCATGACGCACAACCAAATTTTCCAACAAAACCCTTCAACTAATATCATATTTTTGTTCTTTCTTTATTTAAATATATATATATATGTTATGTTATGTTGCTATAGCATGTGTCACCCTGTTCTTGTTGAAGAGATGAATATCATGGCATTTGCTTACAATTAATAAACTTTGTGCAAGAGTTGCTACTACATATCAACATGTGCGATGATTATGATGACGATACCATTTTAAAACTTATATTTATACATCTAATGTAAAGAAAGTGTTTATTGCTATCTTATTTATTGATTCAAGAACATTTAAAACCTTAATTTCTGTGAAAGAAACGTGTCTGGAGTCATTTCCATGATTTTCGACTATTTCAATGAAATTCTTTGGAGATTTTCTTTCTAAAATTGGTGAAACAAAATTGAAATCCGAAATTTAAGGCCTTGATTGTCACTCCACCTGATTCCACTTGTCATCTTATTCATCTCCATTTTTCTCTCTACCCCATAATTGCATCACATTGATTCTTTCTTCTCTTTACATCTCAATTTTCATGTTTTCATCAGGTACCGAAACAACCCAAAGCAAGCCCCTCATCTTACCTTTTATAATTACAATAACACAATTTTTAATAATCTAATATAGGATATCATATTTGTATATGTTGAGAAATGTGACACCTTAACATGTTTGTTGTATTTAATTATTTCCATATTTATCTTTAGTTATATATATATGGTTCCCATTTAGTCCGACGTTTGGGTTTTCTCTTCTATAAAAGAATGACGATCTCTTTGTATTAATCATTGTTGTAAAATTCAATCGACTAGGCCGACTAGTCGAGTCGAAGGGTAGTCAGACTAGTCAACCGACTACTCGATCAACTTTTACACGAAGATTATTAATTTTTTTAAATTTTTTGCTTTTTTAAAAAAGCAAACTTATTCTAATATGTTTGATGTTATATTTAAAGTTAATTGCTTTCTTTTTTTTAAAAGCAAACTTACTCTAATATGCTTAATGTTATATTTAAAGTTAATTACTTCCTCTGTTTCATTATGATAGTATAGAAAATGTACAAATCTATGCAATTATATAAGAATACATGTATAAAGAATGATTTATATGTTTAAAATAATTAAAAAACTCAAAACAGACTAATGGTCGACAAAATTCAATCAGTCGCCCGACTGCTGATTAATCCTTTGTCAGTAACCCCGCCGACCGATCACCGACTATCGATTTCTGCAACATGGTATTAATCAAGTCATTCGATTCATATTTTCAATTACAAGTATTAGTCTTAGATTGGGGCTTTGTACCCATTGGAAGCCCTAGCCCTAGAAACTCTATGCCCTTCACCATGTTAGCAACCAGCAGCAGCAAAGAAGCCACAACGAACCACCATCAACATCAGCAATGTCACATGCATCCCTCGAGTGCCTTTGGTGCACAATGCGTCATGTGCCACCTCTTGCACCTTCTATGTCGGATTGGTGCAAGCCCATACTAATTTAGGGTTTTTAGAGAAATCGTTGATTATCTTAAACCTTTTTTTGAGTACTTGAGGTTTCTATCGCATATGAAGGTCGTATGGTACTAGGTCTACACCTACATACCTTCAAAATGTCTACGTAGGTTCGTTTTTCAGATTTCTCAGAAATTTAAAGTGATTGATATCATGAGTGTCACTGCAGTTCATCATAGAGAGATCAAGTACATTTGATTCAGGAATCTCTTGCTTCAAAACTTAGCAGAGTTCTTCCAGTGTTATAACAATCTCTTCCACAGACGCGTCTACTGTTGAGCGGAATGGTGTGCGGCGGGAAGCGCGCGAGGGGGCGGACGCAGCCGGACTACAGGAGGCACCAAGGCAGCACACAATGGGAGGCCATGCGGCAGAGCACGGCGGATGAGGGCCAGCAACCTGGAGGCGCGATCGCTGCGCAAGAGGGCGCCACGGATGTGGCCAGGGGGGCTGGTTAGGCGGCGCGGCCGTGTGATTTCGGGCGGCGAACGTCGCGCGCTGGGGTCGGAGCAGGTGGGCAATTGTCGTGCAGAGAATGTCCAGCAGTGTGGTGCCTGTTGTCGAAAAGCGAAGGTGGCTGCAAATGACGGTGAAGGCCCGGGCGACCCATGCCCAAGACCTTCTATGGTGGTGGCTGGACTGTCGTGGAGGAGAAGCTGCTCTGGGGCCATGCAGCTGCAGGTTGAGGTACATCCCAGAGCGGTGGTCGATGTCGCGCGGGTTTGTGCAAGGCGAGGTCCGCGAGAGGGCACGCGGCAGTCGGCAGGAGGCTTGGTCGTGCGCGGATGGAGGAAGGGGGAGGCAGTGGCGGTTGCTGCTGCTTTCCCTGTTCTTTTTTTTATTTTTTATTTTTTTGTATCTTTTGTATTGTTTTTTGTTTAACAATGAATGAAAAATGAAAAAAATAGAATGAAGACGTGGGTTGGTGATGTATAATAATGATAGTGATGTAGGAAAAAATAAAAAAATATGATTATGAGGTGGTATGTTTTTGATGATGAAAATGATGGTGGTAACCAAACAACAACAAAAATGTGAGATAAAAAAATAAAGAAATAGAGATGGGAAATTTACCGGTGTGATTAGCCTGAAGGTAAGGCTACGATGCGCGGCTCCCGTCGTGGCCTCAAGAAGTCGGCGAAGAGGGAACCTTCGAGGCTTGAGCGGCTTGTGTGAAAACTGCAACAAGGAGTTGTGAGGCTCCTTGGATCTCACCACGGCCAGATATGGCCAAGCTCGCCGTCGCTCAGATCGTCTCGTCCGTGCTGTCACTAGGAACAGGACGAGGGTTGAGGCTCTCTCTCTCAAGAATGGTGGATGATGAAAAATGATGGAGGAGAACAGAATAAAAAGGAGGAGAAGTTAGAAAGGAGGTGGAGAAAATGGAAAGAATGGTGGAGGAAGTGGAGGAGTAGTGGAAACGTGGAGTGGACAGTAAGTAAAGGGAGATGAAAAAAATAAAAAATAAATATAATAAGTAGGCTACAAAAAATAACGAAGAGAAAAGAAATAAAAGTAGAAGAAAATATTAAAAAATGAAAATAAATAAATGTAAATAAGTAATTAAAATAGATAAATAAATAATAAATAAATAAAACAAATAAAATTAAACTAAGAAAATAATTAAAAATAAATAATGGTGTGACACGTGGCAGTTCCAGGAGCTGACACATGTCGCTCCCAGAAAATTCAAAAAAATAAATGTAAATAAAAATAAAAAACAAAAGGGGTCAAATCAAAAAATGGTCAACATGAAAGTTGCTCGTCTTGAGAGATCTACAACTTCTGTGAAGGACCGAAAATCAAAAGAAGTTATCTGTACAAAAAGTATTTTTAGGTGGTATCTTATAGGTATAAAATACCGCATTTTTGTCTTTTGTATTTTTTTATCATTTTTAATTAAGAGAAAAAATCAAAATAAAGTTAGAGAAAACATGAACGTAATATTTATAATTTAATCTATTTTTTATTATTTTTTTTTTACGCTCAAAAAAGGGGGAGACACTCAGAGGTGTTCGCCCCATTTTATTAAAAAAAATGTGAAGAACTTACAGTA
>JAZKJV010003798.1:0-46215 GCA_037367405.1 Ottelia alismoides
TGTTATCAGTCTCACTATTTGATTGTGTGTCCAATTCGTTGGAGCACGAGACCGATTATCCTAGATCTCTTGATTCCTTTGAGTCTTCTCACGCTGACGAACCTCGCAAGGATAAGCCATTCCATTGATTATTTCATGCCTAGTTCATAGTACTCTATAAGGGTTCTGTGAGAGGATGTTGCATTTTATAGATCTCGTGGTCTCTTCTATTGGTTGCTGATACATCTCCTACTGAGACCGCTTCTGATGATCCATTTGATGGATATGACTCCTTTGAGTCTGCTCATCATTATGACCCTTGTAAGGGTGAGCTCTGTTCTGGCTATTGATTGCCTAGTATGTATCACTCCCCATGGGTTATCTGCGGGAGGATACATCATTTTATAGGTACTCAGCTTCACTTCTGGTGTCTCCTCTCTGATGGAGCATGAAGCCGAGTCTTCTGCTTTGTGTACTCGGTCTCCTCTCTGGTTGTGTCTCCAATCTGGTGGAGCACAGAGCCAAGTCTTTTGATTATTCGGAGATCTCTGACACATTTGAGTCTGCTCAACTAGATGACCCTCACAGGGTTGAGATTTGTCTAGCGGTGTTCGGTGTACCCCTTGATCTGTAGACCACCGGATATCATGCTGCATAAGGAGTCGTTTGTTCTTTACTTTTCGTACCTTCCTGAGACTTTTATTGGCCTGGAGGACTCCGTACTGATCCTTCCTCCTTCATGTCTTATGGTATTGGCTATAATCTCTCATTCCTTTCTTTATGAGTCGATGCTATGTTTAATGCTACAAGATCCTGGCTTAGTTTTCAGTCTCTTTTCCCTAGTAGATGACACTCACTTGATTGCCTATTAGGGTGTCTTTCTCTTTCTGACTGCATCACCATTCTCTCAGGGAGACGATGACGAGAGTACAATATTATATTAATAGATACCGCCCTACACATCACCATTCTGTACTTTTTGTATATATGTGCTTTGTCTTACATTCCTTCTTTCTCCCGCGTGTCTTGTGTACCCAATATCATTCGTTATATTTGTGTGTCTATACTTAGGATGTACCTTGTCCTAAGTATAGGGGGTACACCCCGTGTTGTTCTTCCTTTGTTTCTTTTCATCACTCTTGTTGTTGCCTATATTTAGGGATATCTCACCCTAAGTATAGGGAGAGTGATGCGTACATTCTCCTCTATATTTTTCTATCCTCACCTGTCTTTTCTTCTTTTTGTTTTCATTTTTCTGTTTCTACCAATGAGATGTCGCCCCTTTTTGTCAGTCTCTAATACTTGATCATTTTTCTTGTCATTTTTCTTACTTGTCATTTTTCTGTTTTTACCAAAGTGAATTTCAAAAGCTTCTTCAACTGGAAGGGTAAAGAAAGTATAACAGAACTTGATCGTTATTTTGGAGAGAGTTGTGAAAAGGATGACCCTAGCTTCAATATCTTACAATGGTGGAAAGTCCACGTGTCAAATTATGAAATCCTATCTAAAATTGTAAGAGATGTGTTAGCGATTCCAGTTTCTACAGTTTATTCAGAATGTACCTTTAGCACAGGAGGACACATTCTTGATCAATTTTGTAATTTGTTGACACCAAGCTTGTGGAATGCTTGATTTGTTATCAAGACTAGTTGAAAACCCCTTTATCATCGGTTGACATGGAAGAAAAACTTGAAGAACTTGAGACTATAGGTTAGTACAAATTTATATTATATGTTATGTAGCATTTTAAAAATTAACTACAATTTTCTAACTTGAATTAATTAATCTTAGCATGTCAAGAAACAATCTTGGATGGCATTAACAACATTTCACAAGCTTTTTAAGATCTCAATCGTTATGGTTAGTAAAATTATTTTCTTTTATATGTGTTATAATTAGTATGATTATTGAATTTTTGAATATTACTTTGATAGGTAAAAGAACAGGATGTTAGAGGTAGTCAAAGATGATCGAGAGTTGTATCTCACGATTCCAACATTATATTTTCTTATTTTCATGTCTAAGAGTAAAATTATCAAACTAGTTTGAGTTGTACTTGTATTTGAAATTTAGCACTTTATTGTGACTTGTGATTGTATTACTGTGTTCTACACAATTTATAACCTTGTCAAATTTCATTTCGACATTTATTATGTTACACTAACATAGAATTGCAGCTACTAGATGTTTGAATGGAGCAATGATAATATATTTTTTGATGGTTAGTTTCCTTTTGTTGATCATTTTATTCACAGGCACATATTTTATTTTATAGTCCAATATTTTTATTTCTCATAGGTTAGTTATAGTTCCTAATTGATCACACATACTTGCAATTTAATTTGAAGTCAGCATTATGCTTCTACAGTTTCTACATATTACATGTATGTTATTTATTTATATAATCATTTTCACACTAAATCCATAACAATTACATATTATATTTTTTTCAACAAGTATGTTTCTTTACATTTATTTGTATTATCAATTTTAGAAGCATCAATCAAATATCGAGGTCTAGTATTCTACAAACTTGATCCTAGATTATGTGGTGACAATATGTGAGTATTAAAAATCCAATCCAATCCGATCTAATGTGTAATTTGATGGATTGGATTGGATTTATATTTTCAATGAATTAGATCGGATTGGAAAAAGCAAAAATCTATTAAGTATGGATTCGACATGGATTAAGGTAGAATCCGATCCGATCCATGCGCATCCCTACTTATAAATATAAGTATTTCTAGGGACTAGCAAAGACAAGTATCGGGGGTGATGAATCTCCATTTCATCACCTTTATTTTTTCATTTTATCCTTTAAACCCTAGCTTAATGCATGTATATAACATCAATTTGTCAAAATAAACATTCGTTGATTTGTACAAAATACTGTACAAAATATCGTACATTCATTGTATTTATTGCCAAAATAAAAGAATAAAGAAAAGAAAATAAAAGAAAAAGAGCGAAGTTTCAAGGACACTGAAGTGACCCTAGCCCCCGAGACTCAGTCATCATGATGGCTTAGTCGACAAGGAAGAAGGTAGGGGGAGATAGGGTGGCAAATTGTATAGAAAACACAGTCGGACATCCTTACAAAAATGGGGTCAATAATTAATTTTAGGACATTTTTTATTCTTTTTATTTATTCATCAAATCAATAAACATTTCACATGAAAGTTGTAGATATAATAAATATAAAATATAAAATTGATTACATACAAAAATAATATACAGATTACTTTTTATACTTAAAATAAAAAGCTAAAAGCCCAACTTCCTAGATTCATATCTCCTAAATAAATATTCGAAATACCTTTAATTATATATAGCTTTAAATAAGTTATTTAATGAAGGTGATTTCATATTTTTTGGAGCTAAGGTGTGAAAGTTAGGTTTTAGACCATTATTGTACAATATACTCAAACAAAATATTCATTTTATTTATTCTTTATTAATTCTATACTTTTATATTTTTATATTTTTATAAATATCATTTATAGTATATGTAAATATTTATAATACAATAACATCATAAATAAAATACTAAATAAAATTAGAATATAAAATACATAGAGGAATATACAATACTTACACATATATAATAAACATTCCTATTTGCTTAAACATATATATTATATCAGAAAAATAAAATAAAAATATATTTATGTATATAAAAATAAGTTATAATTTTATAAAATTAGAAATTAAGAGAATGAAATAGAAAATACAAAATAAAAATAAAATAACCAAAACATAGGTAAATGTACCTCTAAATAGAACAATGAAAATTGACTTATAATTAAACACTTCATAAAAATAACTAAAATTAGGAATTAAATTCTATATAAAATTAGAAACATTTTTTACTTATAATCTAAAATTAATAAATTCATTTATAATTCTTTTATATTTTCCAAGATTTTTTCTCCCTTTGGTCCACGTGGACCAACCAGGAGGAGTTATCTGTTGACCTAAGATCATTGTCTGACCTCCTTCTAACTTCCGTCAGAAGCTTCACGACGACGCCACGATTTCTCCATGCCTCAACCATCACCCATTGCCCTCGAGACCTTCACCTTTCTGTAGCCATCACATCCCTCTTCCATGCCCATGCGAGCATCTTCCGTAACTCGCCAAAAATCTTCCTATAAATAAACCACCACTACCCTTTTTTGTCGTTTGATCCATTTTTCCTGGTCTTTGACCCCTCAAATCGCTCCTAGAGGTCTCACCGTGGTGACAGTAAGGTGTGGTCGGCATTAGCAGTGAGGAAGGACCAGGGAGGAGGTGTATCCACCCACCGTGGTGACATCATGGTTCTGCTCCTGAGCTCCCAGGTCAGTTGAGCCCACTTTTATTCCCAATTTTAGATAAGACTATAGCATAGACTTTAACTAGGCTTTTTTATTAGAGTTTAATACAATAGAATGAGGCTTAATCAGATAATCATCTGTAACCTGGATCTCGAGCTCCAGGTTGATTTCATAATGAAATAACCAACTTTTTGACTCGCTTATCACCCCATATCGAACCTCTCCACATTATCCATCGATTCCCCACAAAACCCCCTTGAATCATGCTCTGATTCGAGGAATCAAAGCTCCTTTTTGCCACCTCGCTAGAGCAGCAACTTTTCGCACATCCACGAGGTCTCCACTCACATCATTTGGACCGAGGCATTCGCCTCAAGTCAGAGCTTCTCCCTGAGTAGGTGCCGCAGAATAGAAGGGAATATGTGTCCTATTAGAGACTCAAGAGATGCTCTAAACGGAGGATCACCTAGGTCCCAATCGTTGGCACTGGAGCGATTTTGATAGCACCAGCACCTGAAGGAGGGCCCCAGAAATGTTTTGCACCTTACGGCGACGAGTTTGGTGCACTAAGTCGATCGGAATCAAAGATCAAAGTTCACCTTTGCAGGTGTTCTTTGTGTTCTCGAAGGACATGTAAGAGCCATTGGATCAAGAACTTCGCCTGTTTAATTGGAGTCCTTGGATCAGACGAAACATCTCCTTCCTAAAGTGGCATGATCAGACACGTGGCGCATAGATATCAGCTAGATATGAGGCATTAAGTGGGTAATTTTCTCAAATCCTCCCTCTGCCTTTTTATAATTATCAAGAAGCCTTATAAATATTTTACATAATTTGAAAAGTAGTGGATAAATTGCATATGCCCCTTGAACTTCTTTAATATTGTAATTTAGTCCATATATGAGTCACGTGCATTTGCATATTTTATATTGTGAATATTGCATGTAAACCCTCACAGGTTATTTAAATTATTGTTTAATATAGAAAGTTTTTATATTTGGATTAAATTTTAGGTTAAATTGCACTGTACCCCTCACCTTTAAATTTATTTGCATTATATTTTTGCTAGGTCTAGTATTTTTGTGTTTTTTCCTATTTATTAAAAATAGCTGTCGTGCTCTAAAAATTCGATAAAAATAAGATTAGGCACCTGAATGCATGCTTGCTCACACCCTAAGATTATATTTGTATTTTATTTCCTTAACCTATTATCCAAAAATCAAATATTGCACAGTTATTCCCTGTTAGCATTAAAAAATCAAAAAAATATAAAATTGTGTTTAAAAATTCAAAAAATAGAGTGTGTTTCTTATGTGTCTAGTACCCCCTGGCCGAAAATCCCTAAAAATAGTAAAGGAAAATTCATAAAAAAAATCTCGAAAATCCTATAAAAATATAAAAACTCTTCTAAAAATGCAAAAATATTTGTTTCTATCCTATTTTTTATTTATATATTTTAGATTTATAAAAATTGTTTTGAGAATTTTTGACCTTAGGCTATTTTCGTTTATGACCTTAGGCCATTTTGATATTGCGTTGTCCATACTAGGTCATCTTACGTGTCTTTACACGCGGGGCTTTTGGGTATTTTGTAGGATCCTCCCTCAGGTTTTAATATTTCTTTGAAGTCCCAAAAATTGTAATCATGTGTATTATTTTGTGACACTTTCAGATTCTACCCAAAAGCTTGTTTTAATAACATAAATACCTTGCTAGGTTATTTATTATTTCATTGCTTTTCTATTTTTCTAAAATAGCTCTCGTGCTTTTAATGATTGAGAAAATTATTGTAGATGTTCTGTGACTTGTTTATTCATGCTGCAATTTTATTTGGGTATTTATTATTATTTTTTTCATTTATGAAAAATCAATTAGGAGCTATTTATTCCCTGTTTACGTATAAAAACCAAAAAAACAAGAAAACTAACCTTAAAAATTCCAAAACATTATAGTATATTCATTACTTTATGTTAAAACTCCATACTAAAAATAAAACAATTAAAATAAAAACACTAAAAATACAAACCCCTAAAAATTCTTTAAAATTCTAAGAAAATAGTTTGTTATTTCTTATTTTTATTTATATTCTATATTCCATAATAAAAGTAATTTTGGGAACTTTTGGACAATTTACCTATTTTTAAAACCAAAGTAATTCAACCTATTTATATAACTCACTATTTTGATAAATTAAATACCTTAAAATACATAAAAATTAGCAAAAAATTATATAAAAATAATAAAAATAGAGAAAAATATAAAAAAAACAAAACACTTTATTTTGCGAATTTTAACTATATATAGATATATTTAAAATTATAAGACCATATATAGATTATATGTTATAATACTAATATACTTCTTATTATTCTCTTTACTAATTATAAATACCTAACACATGTTTAAAACCTTTAAAATACAAAGGATCATTCTTGGATATCTTTCCATATTTTTAGTTATGATAAATCATATATGTTTTTTTACAATATCTATAATAATATTATTACTATTTATAATATCTTTAAAACTAAAAAGAAACTAAAAATGTGAAAAATTAAAAAGAAAATAAAACTAAATGTATAAAAATATAAAACAATAAAATACATAAAAATTAGCAAAAAATTATAAAAAAACAAAAATAAAGAAATATTAAAAATATAAAACACTTTATTTTGTGAATTTTAACTATATATAGATATATTTAAAAGTATAAGACCATATATAGAATGTATATATTATAATACTAATATAATTCTTATTATTCTCTTGATTAAATATAAATACCTAATATATATTTAAAACCTTTAAAAAATAAAAAGATTGTTCTTGGATATATTTCATATTTTTATTTATTATATATCATATATGTTATTTACAATATTTAAAATATTGTTATTATATATAATATCTTAAAAACTAAAAAGAAACTTAAAAATTGCAAATTTTAAAAGTAAATATAAACAAAAAATATAAAAATATAAAAAGTAAAAGCACATGAAATTTAAATATAATTAAAAAGGTAAAAAATAATTATTGTAGATCTTTATTAATTAATAATAATTACCCCTATCTAGTTTGCTCTCTATGGTTCGACATCCTACATACTTATATGCCATACACATATATTTTGTAGAGTTAACATAAAAATAAATTTTGATTCACACATTTGCATTGATTATCCCTGTGGGTTGATTATTCTCTTGTTTGGGTCGATTAAGTACCGAGTATCGTGAGAGCAACCAACAAGGCGATTGCTAGATCCGACTTGTCGGAGACCACATGCTCTCCATGACCGGGCGTTAGGTACCTCATCAACCCAATCAAACAAATGGCGTCATTTCTAGGGAGCAATGTAGGATAGGATAGTTGTTCACATTTGCATACATATATCTTTTATTTCTTCTTAGATAATTATATATATATATATATATTATGACCACTTTCTTTGTTGACTTTCTTTTAAGGGACCGCTATGCGAGGACGACCTTTTAGTAGATCAAGGCATCCAAGCTTGGCGGAGATCGGCCCCTTATTCCCGAGTCAATAGGAGAGAGCAAGGAAAAGACAAGGAGAGAGAGAAGAGCATCCTAGCTTTAGTGTAGCTTCTATTTTATTTTGTGTGTGAGAGAGAGACATTTAAATTATCATAATAACACATGGATAGGACACTTTGGACACTTGAATTTTGTGGTCCTATTTTACCAAGTGTATGTTTACTTGGGGACCTGCTCGATTTTCTTCGTGTTTTCGCCGCTTCTTTTCCCACTATTTTCCCTATTTCCCCATGTGTTTATATTTGTTTACCATGTTTTGAGTTTTTTGCCTTTCTTTTATTTCATTTTATGCAAATGAGTCCATAGATTTTAGGACTTACTTGATAGACAAACTTATGTCCAAAGCCCTAATATCTGCATGTATCTATAGTTCTTCGCTTGGACATTAGTCAAAATAAAATTGTGCGTCACGCTAATAGCAATTCCTAATTAGGACGATTTCATCGTCTTGCATCTTATATAGTATAATTTCAATTCTGTTTGCATCCTCCATGGAGAGCGCTGGGAAGCACTATGAGTCTCTATCTGAGCATACACCACTTTGACATGAGGGTTAGATTTCCATCCTTGCATCACCTTGCATTACTTTTCCACTATCTCCCCCTGCTTTTGTTCAATTAGGTTTAAAAGAAAACATAATAAAAACGTTATGCGAATTATTCTTGAAAAATACTCAAAAAGTGAACATTAAAAAACTAAAACAAGGAGACTTTTAATAACACTTTGACCAAAAGTATAATTTGTAAAAGACTTTCACTGTATTGGGTCCATAAATCCACATTGTTTTCAGGTACACTCCAGACAGAATGAGGTAAGACCCTAGGATATAGAGCCCAAATCCCATTTAGAGTTATTCCTTTTTGTTAACTTGATTCATGAAGTATTGATGCTTCTATCGCACATAAGCAACTAGGGCTTCGTTTGCTTGCAGACTTAGTTTGAAGTATTGAGCTTAGGTCATCCCCTCACGGGGGTGTCTATTTCATCGTTGCACGCTCGGGTACCCGGCTAGGAGAAAGTATTGGTTTCACATGTTGGCTTCTTCCTCTACTCTTTAGCTGAGTAGTGGATCCAGACCCAATATTAAGGAGTCTCTCAAAAAGTATAGGCTACAGGTTACAAAGGAAATTGGAAGTATGAGATATTTTTCTATAAGTACTCACTCTCCTATAGGGCAAGCCTCAAAGAACTTGTTAAAAGATTTCTTAGATAACAATTAAATCAAAAAAAATAAAATTATTCAAACTCTTACAACTTCATTGGGTTGAGTTGGTGAATCCATTGCATTGGTGTTTTTTTGAGTTAGATTTTAGGTCAAAGATCAGTCCCGCGCACATGCACCATTTTTCTTTTCTTCTATTTTCATTTCATTATATTTTTCTCACTTTGAGCCTTCCTCCTATCACCTCTCCATTTCATCCTTTTGTTTATCGCAACTTTCCATACTACTCATCTATTCCTCTTCTATTCCAAAATGTAGACTCGTGGAAGGTTTAGTTGGGACCCTGCATACACCCACATCGATTCCGTGAACTCCACATCTTTAATAATTTGAGATGATTCCCGAGAACCCAGTTCAGACTTTATGAATCGATCTCCAGACTCCTCATCTTGTTCTCCAATAAACTGAAATCTCTGTTGTCCCGATTAGCTCCTTTTTTGATTGATATTGACTTCACTCCATATGCATCTCCATCCTTAATAAATTTTAGGATCGACCATGATTCTGAAAACTTCTCCACATATGGTGACTATTTCAAGACTGGTCAGGGTAACATTCCAATTACATACATTAACCCCGAACTAGAGATCACTTCATCAGATTCTAAACCTGAGATGGATCCCAAGTGAAAGGGGCAACAAGTAGATTATAATGAGGTTAACAACCAACTGCTCACTTCAATTCAGGCAATTCAACAGTAGTTGATGGACCGGGCTCTAGCTCAGATGTCCTTTTCAGGATATATTGAATGACATGAGGAGAGACCACTGAACCAAGGGGTAGAAGGACAACGTGGTGGATGATATAGGAAATCTAGAGGAAACCTTGGAGGTGATGACAAGGTGAGAGAGAAACCTAAGACGACACTCAAGGAAATTTAAAACCCTACTAGGCAGATCAGGGAGTGGATCTGTATCCCTGCGATCCATGGGCACTTCAAAATCAAGCCATAGCTACTCTCACTTTTCCCCACCTTACAAGGGAATACAAATGAAGAAATCTACATTCACCTTAAACAATTCAACCACATTTGGGGTATCATGCACTACCCCAACATCCTGTTGGAGGCAATCAAGATGATTACATTGCCGTTCAATCTGCAAGATAAGTCACTCTACTGGATAAATCACCTGGGGAAAGTAGTTACGACCTGAAATGCCCTCAAGTATGCCTTCATGCACAATTAATTACCCTTTGGTCATTAAATCAAATGAGAGAGCTCATCTCCTAATTCTCACAATTATCCCAATGAGCCAAACTCTGAGGCAAGGGAGAGGTTCAAGGACCTTTAGGAGAAGTTCCCCCACCACGAATTTCCTAAGATGAGTTTGGTGCAAAACTATTTCCAGAGTTTGAACCAAGAATCCCAGAAGCTGGTGGATGTAACCTGTGGAGGATCTCACTTTAATAAATATGAATATGTGGTTTGGCAAATCTTTGAGGAAATGGCCGAGGGATCGGCTACATTTGTCTTCATCTCATGCCTTTCAAAAGCACCCGCAAGTTCTCCCAAGCTTGTTCATATGGAAGCATCATATGAAGGAGAGAGAGAGATATGAAAGATACAACCTCAACATCATCATTAGACATCTCCTAGTATGGACAACGCAATATCAAAATAGCCTAAGGTCATAAACGAAAATATTACAATTAATATTACTATGCATATTGAAGTTTGGGTATTAAAAGATAAAGATAAAAATGTGCTTGGGTCAGATATGCAAAATATCCAAAAGTGTGCTCTAGTAACAATCTTGATGATAACAATTAAAAACATGGATGATTGAGATGCTCTGGTGATGCCTCATGGATGCATGGCCACAATTAGAATGTGGACTTTGATCTGACGATGATGGAGCTCCACATCGAACGACGCATGCAGCTTCTGTGATCAGTTCTTGACAGACGACCCCCGAGGCACCTCGAAGAAGAAGCGAAGAATAGGATGCATGCAAACTTCGATTCGTTGCAGTTTTGCCTCCAAGTGCCTTCACGACCAACTGAGTGGTGCAAAAGGGTGCGGAAACCTTGTGCAGCTCCAAGAAGCTTCAAAATGGTCCAGGTCCCATCGTTGGGGGACCTGGAGGTTAAATAACAGAGATTTTAACCTGGAGCTTATTCTAGAGTCTGAGCACCTCCAGATGAGGTGTTCCTCTTGCTTTAACCTGCACGGAAGTGTCGCATCTCGAAGGGCAGCTCCCTTGATCGATTATGAGGTTGTAAAAGTAAAGAAATGGGATTAGCGATGTGGTCTCCTGCATATTGAAAGTGACCACTCGAATAGAGGAGAGAGTCGCACGCTCCACACAAGGCGGGAGCGAAGTCGCTGAACTGACCTCTCGCAAAGCCCATGTGATCATCTTAACAATCAACCCACACAATATACCAATCAATGAATAAGCCGATGTCAATCAAAATTTCTTGTAAGCCCTACAATGTGTATAGTGACAAGCAGAGTAGGGTGTCAGACGCATGAAGCGAAATAATGTAGCACTTAATATTATTTATAAATAATTAATGGATAAATAATATAGGTATATATATGCACACTTCTGTCTCAAAATGTGTAGGCTTTAATTAAATAAAATAAATAATTGAATATTTATATATTATAATTGTATATGTATATATACCTCTTTATATACAGATATATGTATATTTATTTATTTTCATTTTCTTTCTTTTCATGAAAATGTGTATAGGTTATATAAGGCTATATGGACAATATAAGCTACTATAGATATAAACATTACTAAAAATAAAGAAAATAAATTATTTTTGGGTTTTTTTTATATTTTTTACTGTTTTTGTGATTTTTTAATTAATTTTACTAATTTTTAGGGATTTTTAAAATCCAAAATACACAAAGTCAGGTTCCTTTCAATTTACCCGATTTGTTTTGAGATTTAAACATTAATTGTAATATTTTCGTTTATGACTTAGGCTATTTTGATATTGCGTTGTCCATACTAGGTCATCTTACGTGTCTTTACACGCGGGGCTTTTGGGTATTTTGTAGGATCCTCCCTCAGGTTTTAATATTTCTTTTAAGTCCCAAAAATTGTAATCATGTGTATTATTTTGTGACACAGATTCTACCCAGAAGCTTGTTTTAATAACATAAATACCTTGCTAGGTTATTTATTATTTCATTGCTTTTCTATTTTTCTAAAATAGCTCTCGTGCTTTTAATGATTGAGAAAATTATTGTAGATGTTCTGTGACTTGTTTATTCATGCTGCAATTTTATTTGGGTATTTATTATTATTTTTTTCATTTAGGAAAAATCAATTAGGAGCTATTTATTCCATGTTTACGTATAAAAACAAAAAAAACAAGAAAACTAACCTTAAAAATTCCAAAAATTATAGTATATTCATTACTTTATGTTATAACTCCATACTAAAAATAAAAAAATTAAAATAAAAACAATAAAAATACAAACCCCTAAAAATTCTTTAAAATTCTAAGAAAATAGTTTGTTATTTCTTATTTTTATTTATATTCTATATTCCATAATAAAAGTAATTTTGGGAACTTTTGGACAATTTACCTATTTTTAAAACCAAATTAATTAAACCTATTTATATAACTCACTATTTTTATAAATTAAATACCTTATAATACATAAAAATTAGCAAAAAATATATAAAATTAATAAAAATAGAGAAAAATATAAAAAAAACAAAACACTTTATTTTGCGAATTTTAATTATATATAGATATATTTAAAATTATAAGACCATATATAGATTATATGTTATAATACTAATATACTTCTTATTATTCTCTTTACTAATTATAAATACCTAACACATGTTTAAAACCTTTAAAATACAAAGGATCATTCTTGGATATCTTTCCATATTTTTAGTTATGATAAATCATATATGTTTTTTTACAATATCTATAATAATATTATTACTATTTATAATATCTTTAAAACTAAAAAGAAACTAAAAATTTGCAAAACTAAAAAGAAAATAAAACTAAATGTATAAAAATATAAAACAATAAAATACATAAAAATTAGCAAAAAACTATAAAAAACAAAAATAAAGAAATATTAAAAATATAAAACACTTTATTTTGTGAATTTTAACTATATATAGATATATTTAAAAGTATAAGACCATATATAGAATGTATATATTATAATACTAATATAATTCTTATTATTCTCTTGATTAAATATAAATATCTAATATATATTTAAAACCTTTAAAAAATAAAAAGATTGTTCTTGGATATATTTCATATTTTTATTTATTATATATCATATATGTTATTTACAATTTTTAAAATATTGTTATTATATATAATATCTTAAAAACTAAAAAGAAACTTAAAAATTGCAAATTTTAAAAGTAAATAAAAACAAAAATTATAAAAATATAAAAAGTAAAAGCACATGAAATTTAAATATAATTAAAAAGGTAAAAAATAATTATTGTAGATCTTTATTAATTAATAATAATTACCCCTATCTAGTTTGCTCTCTATGGTTCGACATCCTACATACTTATATGCTATACACATATATTTTGTAGAGTTAAAATAAAAATAAATTTCGATTCACACATTTGCATTGATTATCCCTGTGGGCTGATTATTCTCTTGTTTGGGTCGATTAAGTACCGAGTATCGTGAGAGCAACCAACAAGGCGATTGCTAGATCCGACTTGTCGGAGACCACAGGCTCTCCATGACCGGGTGTTAGGTACCTCATCAACCCAATCAAACAAATGGTGTCATTTCTAGGGAGCAATGTAGGATAGGATAGTTGTTCACATTTGCATACATATATCTTTTATTTCTTCTTAGATAATTATATATATATATATATATATATATTATGACCACTTTCTTTGTTGACTTTCTTTTAAGGGACCGCTATGCGAGGACGACCTTTTAGTAGATCAAGGTATCCAAGCTTGGCGGAGATCGGCCCCTTATTCCCGAGTTAATAGGAGAGAGCAAGGAAAAGACCAGGAGAGAGAGAAGAGCATCCTAGCTTTAGTGTAGCTTCTATTTTATTTTGTGTGTGAGAGAGAGACATTTAAATTATCATAATAACACATGGATAGGACACTTTGGACACTTGAATTTTGTGGTCCTATTTTACCAAGTGTATGTTTACTTGGGGACCTGCTCGATTTTCTTCGTGTTTTCGCCGCTTCTTTTCCCACTATTTTCCCTATTTCCCCATGTGTTTATATTTGTTTACCATGTTTTGAGTTTTTTGCCTTTCTTTTATTTCATTTTATGCAAATGAGTCCATAGATTTTAGGACTTACTTGATAGACAAACTTATGTCCAAAGCCCTAATATCTGCATGTATCTATAGTTCTTCGCTTGGACATTAGTCAAAATAAAATTGTGCGTCACGCTAATAGCAATTCCTAATTAGGACGATTTCATCGTCTTGCATCTTATATAGTATAATTTCAATTCTGTTTGCATCCTCCATGGAGAGCGCTGGGAAGCACTATGAGTCTCTATCTGAGCATACACCACTTTGACATGAGGGTTAGATTTCCATCCTTGCATCACCTTGCATTGCTTTTCCACTATCTCCCCCTGCTTTTGTTCAATTAGGTTTAAAAGAAAACATAATAAAAACGTTATGCGAATTATTCTTGAAAAATACTCAAAAAGTGAACATTAAAAAACTAAAACAAGGAGACTTTTAATAACACTTTGACCAAAAGTATAATTTGTAAAAGACTTTCACTGTATTGGGTCCATAAATCCACATTGTTTTCAGGTACACTCCAGACAGAGTGAGGTAAGACCCTAGGATATAGAGCCCAAATCCCATTTAGAGTTATTCCTTTTTGTTAACTTGATTCATGAAGTATTGATGCTTCTATCGCACATAAGCAACTAGGGCTTCGTTTGCTTGCAGACTTAGTTTGAAGTATTGAGCTTAGGTCATCCCCTCACGGGGGTGTCTATTTCATCGTTGCACGCTCGGGTACTTGGCTAGGAGAAAGTATTGGTTTCACCTGTTGGCTTCTTCCTCTACTCTTTAGCTTAGTAGTGGATCCAGACCCAATATTAAGGATTCTCTCAAAAAGTATAGGCTACAGGTTACAAAGGAAATTGGAAGTATGAGATACTTTTCTATAAGTAGTCACTCTCCTATAGGGCAAGCCTCAAAGGACTTGTTAAAAGATTTCCTAGATAACAATTAAATCGAAAATATAAAATTATTCAAACTCTTACAACTTCATTGGGTTGAGTTGGTGAATCCATTGCATTGGTGTTTTTTTGAGTTAGATTTTAGGTCAAAGATCAGTCCCGCGCACTTGCACCATTTTTCTTTTCTTCTATTTTCATTTCATTATATTTTTCTCACTTTGAGCCTTCCTCCTATCACCTCTCCATTTCATCCTTTTGTTTATCGCAACTTTCCATACTACTCATCTATTTCTCTTCTATTCCAAAATGTAGACTCGTGGAAGGTTTAGTTGGGACCCTGCATACACCCACATCGATTCCGTGACCTCCACATCTTTAATAATTTGAGATGATTCCCGAGAACCCAGTTCAGACTTTATGAATCGATCTCCAGACTCCTCATCTTGTTCTCCAATAAACCGAAATCTCTCTTGTCCCGATTAGCTCCTTTTTTGATTGATATTGACTTCACTCCATATGCATCTCCATCCTTAATAAATTTTAGGATCGACCATGATTCTGAAAATTTCTCCACATATGGTGACTATTTCAAGACTGGTCGGGGTAACATTCCAATTACATACATTAACCCTGAACTAGAGATCACTTCATCAGACTCTAAACCTGAGATGGATCCCAAGTGAAAGGGGCAACAAGTAGATTATAATGAGGTTAACAACCAACTGCTCACTTCAATTCAGGCAATTCAACAGTAGTTGACGGACCAGGCTCTAGCTCAGATGTCCTTTTCAGGATATGTTGAATGACATGAGAAGAGACCACTGAACCAAGGGGTAGAAGGACAACGTGGTGGATGATATAGGAAATCTAGAGGAAACCTTGGAGGTGATGACAAGGTGAGAGAGAAACCTAAGACGACACTCAAGGAAATTTATAACCCTACTAGGCAGATCAGGGAGTGGATTTGTATCCCTGCGATCCATGGGCACTTCAAAATCAAGCCATAGCTACTCTCACTTTTCCCCACCTTCCAAGGGAATACAAATGAAGAAATCTACATTCACCTTAAACAATTCAACCACATTTGGGGTATCATGCACTACCCCAACATCCCGTTGGAGGCAATCAAGATGATTACATTGCCGTTCAATCTGCAAGATAAGTCACTCTACTGGATAAATCACCTGGGGAAAGTAGTTACGACCTGAAATGCCCTCAAGTATGCCTTCATGCACAATTAATTACCCTTTGGTCATTAAATCAAATGAGAGAGCTCATCTCCTAATTCTCACAATTATCCTAATGAGCCAAACTTTGAGGCATGGGAGAGGTTCAAGGACCTTTAGGAGAAGTTCCCCCACCACGAATTTCCTAAGATGAGTTTGGTGCAAAACTTTTTCCAGAGTTTGAACCAAGAATCCCAGAAGCTGGTGGATGTAACCAGTGGAGGATCTCACTTTAATAAATATGAATATGTGGTTTGGCAAATCTTTGAGGAAATGGCCGAGGGATCGGCTACCTTTGTCTTCATCTCATGCCTTTCAAAAGCACCCGCAAATTCTCCCAAGCTTGTTCATATGGAAGCATCATATGAAGGAGAGAGAGAGAGATGAAGATACAACCTCAACATCATCATTAGACATCTCTCCAAGGTCGATATTATTGAAAAGTGGTCATCGGATCTTAAAAAACTAGATGTTATCAAATAAATGACCAAGCAACTGATATGATGGACCTATTCTTGAAGCAATTGGAGCTTCTAGTGAGTACAATTAACTCCTGAAACTCTAAGGAAGCACAAGATGAGACTTCTGTCGAGCTGAAGGAAACCATACCGCAGTAATCTGTGCAATTGAGTGAAGGAAAACCCTAGTCCGTCCAGCACGTATATTATATGCAAATGCCAGACCAGGGATCATTGTCTCCACAATAGACGCATATGGTGGTATATCACCCGAAGGCCCTGGATTTTGTTGAACCCTTCTATCCACCTCCACTGCAGATCCAAGAGGTTAATGACGCTTGGATCAATGATCAAAATCTGACATGTTCTGACAGACAAAACCAGGGTCAGAGCATGGCAATTCGGCCATACCACCCACAGTCGACTGGAAGGAGCTTCCAACAAAGCCAGAGCCAACAGTCTCCGGAGCATTCTGACCCATGGAGATAGAATTACCCGAACCAGCATCAATCATACCGGCATCAATACCTTGAGCAGCTGGGTGGTTATCATCAGAACCATTATCAGCCCCCCCATCATAACTACCAATCCTTCCCTCCTCTTCAGTATCAGAGTCACCAACCTCTACCCCCACAGTAGTACCAGCCTCAATGATTACATCACGCTGAGAATTCAGAGCCAGCTCCCATGAATCCCTTACTTGGCTGCCTGGCATAGTTTGTAAAAGGCTTGAGCAAAATGAGTAAGAAGTTGTATGACCTCAACGTCACAAAGATGATTATCCCATTACAGTTGGAGGTGAATCCGAATAAATTTTTATGCAAAGAGTAGGTAGTTTACAATGTCAAATCCCTAACCAAGTCAGCATGAATGGTGTCATTATGTTATATAACGCTTTGACTCTTAGGAGTGGTAATAGATTGCGATCGTCTGCTAACACGAAGAGCAAGAATAAAGCTTCACATGGTGAATCTTCATCAGATATGCATCCAATTCCATAATAAAATCCAAGGCCTAGTCAATGTAGCCATGTAGACACTAGTACCTGTAGTGAATCACGTGCGAGTTGACGAAGCCGATGTTCCTTTTGTTAGCTTTTCCACATAGGCAAATGATTGTATCCCTTCTAATCATTTGCATGTAAAAGATGATTCCTTTGAATGTTTTCTGAATGATAATGTAAATATTCCATTTCTAGATGTAATGAAAAATAATAAAAAAACTAGAAAATTAAAAAATGTTTAGCTGACCCAGGTATGATAGAAATTTTGCATAATATTGTCCTAGAAATGCCACTTCTAAAAGCCATGGAATACATGTCAATAGTAAATAAAGGTCTTAAAGGGGCATGTACTTCGAAGTGTCAACCCCAAAAAAATAGATGCAATCGTATTAAAAAACATATTATTACCATGACTACTGTGAATGCAATCTGCAACCTCCCTGCCAAGAAGAAGGACAGCAGAGCACCCCTCGTCAGATGCATGATTTTCAACCAAGAGTTCGAACGAGCACTTCTTGACAGTGGGTCATCTATCAACCTCATGTCTACGTCTCTCCTCAAAGAATTTGGGTTAGGACCACTTATGGCAGCCAAAATTATTCTACAGTTTGTGGAAACTTCAATCAAACGACCGAGGGGTTTCTTAGAGGATATCATTATCACAATCCAAGGGATGTAGTTTCCTATGGATTTCATTGACCTGGATATGGATACCTCTGTCCCCTTTCTCAAAATCCCGATCATATTGTGAAGGTCATTCTTAGAGACTATACAATTAGTAGTGGACTATGGTATGGGTAAGATCATCTTTAGCTCCAGCAGCAACAAGGTCCAATCAAGACAATCCAAGTATCAAGGCCTACAGAATCTATGTCAGACAAGAGTGTTCCCAGATAGAATGCAACATATGACTGTAACTTTTTGGTAGAAATCAGAGACACTCCATTATTTCTGAACAATGATGAAATGCGATAGTTCCACTCCAAGGAGGAGCTCTTGGAAAGCACAATCGAATTCCCTGCAATCCTTGAAGATGAGTTGCATGTTTATATACTATTCAAGCTAATTGAAACACCTCCATTCCCTGTAAGAGTAAGAGGAATTCATTACTGATCATTATGACACATTGAGCTCAGTCTAGAATGTCACCATGGTGGACAATATCCAATGGAATGATCCTACACCTATCATTGTTGCAGAAGTTACCATTAAGCCGGCCCAACTCCTCTAAAGATAAAACAAATACCATCAATGTTGAAGTATGACTTCCTTGCGAGCGAACCAAATACGTTCCCGGTCATTATCAATGCTTAATTGACCATATATCAAGAATCTCATTTGCTTGAGGTTCTGGAAAGAAACCGCAAGGCCATGTGCTTGAAAATATCGGTTCTCCATGGCATTAACCCTTTATTGTGCTCACACCACATCTACTTGAAGAAGACAACACGCCCTCCTGTAAATTTTAGTGACTCTGAACCCTAACCTTTGGGAGGTTGTAATGAAGGAAATTACGAAAGTGGTGCAATGAAGGCTTCACATATCCCATCTCATATTCTAAATGGGTGATTCTGTTAATAAATCAGGAATCACAATTGTAACAAACAACAAAGGATAGGAGATTCTGACCCGAGTGCCAACATCGTGGTGCTCTGTGTGGACTACAAATGCATGAACCTAGCTACTAATAAGCATCAGTTTCCACTTCCTTTCACCGACCAAATAGTTGAAAGGCTAGCCGTAAAGGAATACATTTGTTTTTTGCATGGCTACTCAAGATATAATCAACTTGCAATTATGCATGAAGAACAAGAGAAGACCATGTTTACTTGTCCGTTTGAGGCATACGCATTCCGACGGATGTCGTTCGAGCAGTGTAATGCCCCTATTACATTTCAGATATGTATGTTAACCATCTTTGCAGAAATTGTGGGCAGTGTCCTTGAGGTATTCATGGATGATTTCTCGGTTTACGAAGATAGCATTGATCAGTGCTTGACATATCTTGATCAAGTTTTGCAACGTTGCTGCGAAGTCAATTTGGTGCTCTCATGAGAGAAGAGTCACTTCGTGGTGCTTGATGGAATATTGTTTGGCCACGTCATCTCCAAGAAAGGCATGGAGGTTGATCTGGCCAAGGAGGATGCAATATCGAAACCCGAGCCACTAACGTCACTGAAGCAAGTTAGGATATTTCTAGTTATTGTGTTGGATCCTTCTACTCCAAGAGTTTGATTTAGAGATACGTGATAAACCTGGAATTAAAATGTTGTTACAGATCACCTTTCCATAATCACTAAGATAAAAACTCATGAACAGGAAATCATTCCAATCACTAAAACCTTCCCAAAAGAAGCTATCATGGCTGTAACCTCTCTCTCATAATACTCCAATATTGTAAACTACCTTGTCTCCAAGGAAGTTCCTCGAGATTGATTAAAGTAGAAAGTAGACAAGTTCATGTCTGAGATACATTTTTACTAGTGGAAGGACCTTACTTGTTTCATGAAGGTGCTTATTGTTTCTGGTGAAGATGCATTCTTGAAGAGGAGTACACAAGTGTCTTGAACCATTGTCACAAATTAGAATATGGAGGACACCATTCTGGAAAGTGTACGGTAGCAAAAGTGCTTCAATACAGCCTCTGGTGGCTGACACTTTTCAAGGATGCTACAGAATACATCAAAGGTTGTACTGACTGACAAAAGATGGGCGGAACCATCAGTGTTAGGAACACCATGCCTCTCAAATATATTCAGATATCTGACGTCTTTGATGCATGGGGAATCGACTTTATGGGCCCATTCCCTAACAGTCAAGGTTATGAGTACATCTTGCTTGCTACCGATTATGTTAGTTGATGGGTAGAGGCTACCCCCGCTTGATCCATATATAGTCTCATAGTATGTGGCTTTCTTAAAGACAACATCAATGGGTAGTTCAGGATCCTGAAAAACCTCATATCAAATGGAGGTAGCTACTTTATTGAAAATAAGTGCGATATTGAGCAATGTGGTTCAATGTGTCGCATCTCCTTACCTCCCACAGACTAACATCTTGGCCAAATGTTCTAACAGAGAGATCAAATCTATTATGCAGAAACTTGTACATCGTGGTAGAAAGAATTAGCTGCAGTTGCTAAACACACTTCTTTGGGCTTATCGTACAGTGTACAAGTCTCCTCTAGGAATGTCTCCATATCGTCTTGTGTATGGAAAGCCATGTCACTTGCCCGTGGAACTCATTCATAAATCTATATGGGCAGCCAGTATATGCAACTTGGACATAGAGCAAGCTGGCAAGAGCAGGAAACTTGATCTAAATAGATTGTTGGAATTTAGAGACTCTATATATGATAACAGCCTCTTGTATAAGGAGAAAGTCAAGATATGGCACGATAAGCATATCAGACGAAAGACTTTCGATCCAAATCAAAAGGTGTGATTGTTCGATGTAAAGCTAAAGTTGTTTCCAAGTGAACTGAAAAGCAAATGGTCAGGGCCATTTATTGTCATTTTTTTGTCAAAAATGTGCATGGAAATGGCATCATCATTATGTTTGGATTGTCAACAAACACAAAACCTTTCGTTATAAATGGACAATTGCTGAAGCCATATGTCGATCATGATATATTCCTGTCCGTGGTTGACTCGATACAGGTGGAATTTCAAAATGTGCTTCCAGAGAAAGAAAGATTAGGCACATAAGCTTCAAAATAACCTATTATTTTCTTATTTTTTTCTTTTCATTTCTGTTTCACCTCTTTCATTCTTCTGTCATCTCATTCATATGTGTTATATTTAGGATATACTTAATCCTAAGTATAGGGGGATGAGTGTATTCGAGTTACTCTTCATTTATTCTCTTGCTTGTCCCCCAACTTTTTGATATTTCTTATTTATGCTTAGGTATAATTCAACCTAAGTATAGGGGGTACTAGTGAATCGCTAATCGGCTAAGATAAAATGTGCTCGTTGTAGGACGTGCCAATAAGAAATTAACAGAACCAAGTCAAAGATCTCCACGAGGAGGACTCAATTTAATTTTTAACCGAATCAAGTTCAGGGTCGAATACAGGGATACGAGCAATTATCTAATTTAACCTAGGTGTCAAATATCTATTAGAGCTATTTTTAATTTGTCTAGGTCAAGCACGATTCAACAAACAAAATGCATGCTATTTTCACATTACTTTATGGATTTACATTACATGAGAAAATTATGATGCAATGCAACACACATTCAATGCAAAGACACAAACAATGATGCTCCTGATTAATTACTTAATTTAATAACTTGTGAGTTAAATTAACAATTGATGAATAATCAGGCAGACCAATAATGTATTCAACCCATAAATAATTTAACTTATTAGGAAAATAGATGGCCGAGTAGACCACTTGTGCTCTTTAAATAATTTAGTGTGAATGAAAAATCAAATAGAGAAACAAATATACCAAATTAAAGAGCACAAAGAGAGCTTTCAAAAGTCACAATTTTCATTAATTATGGAAATATGGTTCACAAGATAGTAAAGTTACAAGGTAGGGGCATAAAGGTAATAAAAACAAACTTTATTTAATTACAAATAGGTCCTTGTAGGGACTTAATAGAAAATAAACAAAAACTCCTGGGTATATATGCAATTTAACTTTGATGGGGACTTATCTAGAATTTGGAAACTCTAAAGGAGATAGCTTACTTGGATGGAAGTACATGCTCGGGACACATGGTGCAGCATAACGCCTCATCTCTGTTTTAGGTCAACCAAACCTTAGCTATGAAGCGATGCTTTGGTAGATAGACATGGCTCTCTGAAGACTGTTGGATCACCATAAATTAAGGTAGATCCAACGGTATACGTTTTTCCTTCCTTGGTCGATCTCCTACGCGGGCAATAGAGACGAGAGTGGGCTCCGGTAAGCCTAGAATTCCACCTCTATGCTCCTCTACTATTTCTGAAGGTCGGATGACCTTCCGGATGAAGTCACGAAGATGGAGCTGATCTGAAAAAGAAGAGAGAAGCCATGGATGCTTTGTTGACGATGCTCTTCAGGCAGCGAGATAGGCGATCGCCACTCAGTTGGCTATTCCTATCATTGAAGATTAGAGCTCACTAGGGCGGAGGATCTCAGCCCAACTTTGGTTCTTTTTATGTTCAAGAGGAAGAAATGATTGATGCATACATAGAAATGGAGAAATAAAGTGGCTACACTTGTACGTACTCGTGATGACGTGATGTATGGCAATGGTTTCCTGGTGATCAGATCATAGAGTAACAGAAGAGAACAAGTTAAAGAAAATAGTGAAATCAAATCAAAACCAAGGTTGATGACCTTACCTGGAATGGATGTGGGCGAAGGAGGTAGTAAAGAAGGATGAATCTCGACCCAAAATGGAGCTTCAGATGCTTTGAGATCGTCGCTTTAGGTTCTTGGCTAGAGAACCAAGCTCTAGCAGTCATCATAAACTCGACAACACAGCCAACAGGTTTAGGATCTTACCAATGTCAGATCTCTATTGTCACGCTAAAAATACAAGCCCTAATTGTCACTAATGGTTAGAAGAGGCTAGGAGATGATGCTCGAAATGGCAGATAATGGTTGCATGTGATGGTGGAGGAGCATTTGAGGAGGAGGAGGTTGGCAAGAAGAGGTTTCCATGTGGTGGTTTCAACCACCAACGAAAGTTATAGGAGTTAGGGTTTAGGGAAGTTAAGATGATGTTGTGGATCATGGGTGGCAGGCAAAGTTAGAGGTTCTCAGAGGAGGTTGGTGAAATGGGTCAAAGTCTGCTCGTTTGGCTGGAAGTAAAGAGGGTCAAAGGTTTAAGATATACTAGGGCCATTAGATCTTGACATCCAACGGCGCACGTTTGGGGGTGGGTAAGTGACTAGGATCCATCCGATCAGAGTGATCCGATGGCTTTGAATAAGGTGACCAGGAAGGAATAAAGATCGTTTATCTAAAGATCAGACGACCTAGAAAATAGATGTCTTGAAATGAAGATGCGACTGATGTCGAAGTTAAAGATTGGGCCATGTGGTGTGCTAAGATGGTGCCACGTGGTCCAATAAAATAAATCATAGATTGGAAAAACAATAAAAAATAAATGTAAATTAGTTAGGATTCAAATTAGGAAAAAGTGTCCAACATAAAAGTTGTAAGAAAATAGCTTAAGTTTACATAATGAATAAATGATAGAAGAACCAAGGAGATGACGAAAGATAACTGAGAAATATAAAGGAATAGGATTGAGATTCCTCCCTATACTTGGGCTCTATCTAGCCTAAGTTAGGCGTAAGAAAGCATCAAGAGGAGAATCAACATCCTAAAAATAATATAGTCAATGTTAATAAAAGAATAGATGAATATACAAGATGTTGAATACGTCTGAAGTGAATCTTTAAGATGATGCTTCATGTTGTATCTGAAATATCTGCAAAAGACTCAATCGACATGAAGTCAATCACCTCATGTGGAGTCAGTCGTTCTTTGGATTCTTCAACAGTTGTTCGTTGACCAAGAAGGAAGGTGCATTATCTGTGAGATCTACTATCTCTATGTTGCCATTATTATGCACTTCCTTAACAATATAAGGACCCATCCATTTGGGTTCTAGTTTCCTATGGAAAATCTTTAACTTCACATTAAACAACCATACCTTTTATCATAGGGCAATGTTTGCATCTAATATGTGAATCATGCCACTTCTTAACATTGTCCTTGTAGATCAAGCTGTTGTTATGTGCTCGGTTGCATATTTCCACTAGCTCATTGAGGTTTAGGTCTCTACAAAGCTTTCCTATGTGACAACTCCAATTAATCTTGTAGGTTGTCCTATAGGCCCACAGAACTTGATTCAACATCTGGGAACAATTCTTCCTATTAGGACGGACTAGCTTCTGAAGGATACTCTTTACCTCACTATTTGATTGAGGGTTGTAGGGACTAGGCACTCTATGCTCAATCTTGTACTCCTTAGCTAAAGATTTTATCTCTCTGTTTACAAATGGTTTATCCCCATCATATATCAAAATTTTTGGGACCCCAAACATTGAAATAATAAGATCTTTTACAAACTTACATATAGTCCTACTGTCTGTGGCTCAGGTTGGGATAGCATCTCCCTTTCTAGAAAGGTAGTCAACTGCTAACAATATATATTCAAAGCCATGACTATTGGAAAAGGGAACCATGAAATCTATTCCCATGCATCAATACAACACAAAAAATCACCGATTGCATGGGCATCTCATCTCCATAGCCAATTCTCCCTCCCATCCTTTGAAAAAGTAGGCACAACAGTACAAAATCAATGGTATCTCTAAACAAGGCCGGCCAAAACAGTCCCCACTGAAGCACCTTGTGTGCGGTTCTTTTTTCCTTAATGGTGTCATCCAACTTCTAATGAATGACAATGTGTGGGGACACTCTGGTATTCCTCCTAAGGAATACACCTTCTCCAGACACAATCTGACCCCTCAAAGAAGAGGAACGAATCTTCCCAATGGTATTTCCTCAAATCCAACTTCAGTCGGTCAATACTGCTCCTAGTTTAACCATGTTGAACTTGATTGGAGACATGATAGTTCACCATGTTAGCATACCTTGGAAGAGAATCGACAACATAAATAATCTCATCTGGGAAGGTCTCTCTAATACGTTCTGAATTAGGGGAATCCTTCAGCTCTAGTCGGGATAAATGATCATCCACTAAATCATAACTTCGGGTTTATCCTTGACCTCCAAATCAAACTCCTAGAGCAATAAAATCCACCTAATACAAAGTGCCTTAATGTCCTTCTTTTCCATGAGATAACTAATGGCTAAATGATTGGTATAGATTGACACCTTTGAACCCAAAATGTGAGACCTAAATTTCTCAATGGCCCAAACTACAATGAGCATTTCCTTTTAGGTCTTTGTGTGATTTTTTGTGCAAGGTCTTTGCTCGTGTAGTGGATAGAAAATTGGATCCGATCTCACTGCTACCCTAATATGGATCCAATAGAAAAATTCAATCATTAATTACGATCTCAAAGGGAAAAGACCAATCAGGAGCCTACAGAATTAGCGGGTCACAAATCTTTCTCCTTAAGAGCTCAAAGGCATCCAAACAATTGTAATCTAAAATGAACTCGATGTCCTTTCCTAAGAGCTCACCTTGTGGTCAGGAAATCTTAGGAAATTCCTGGATAAAATGTTTATAAAATTCAACATGCCCCATAAATGATTGAACTGACTTGGTGTTGGTTGATGAATAAAGTTTCTTGATTGCATCTACCTTTACAGGGTCGACCTCTATTCCCTTTTTGAAGATGATGTGCCGCAACAGGATACCCTCCTCAACCATAAAATGACTTATTTCCCATGAGAGTACCAAATTAATCTGCCTACACCTTTGAAATACGCAATCCAAATGTGATAAATATGAATCAAATTAAATGCTATGGAACGAGAAATCATCTATGAAGACCTCTAGTAAATCCCCTACCATTTCAGCAAATACATCAATCGTGCACCACTGAAATGTACCAAAGGCATTGCAAAGCTCGAATGGCGTGCGCCTGAATGCGTGTTGCAGAACGGACAAGTAAAGGTGGTCTTTTTCTGATATTCAAGGCAATGGCTACTTGGTTGTAGCATGGGTACCAATCAAGAAAACAGAAGAACTCTTTCCATGTTGTCTCTCAAAGATCTGATCAATAAAAGGTGGGGAAAGTGGTCTTTCTTGATGATAGCATTCAGACATCTGTAACTGACATAGACGAGCCATGACGTGGGTATTCATGTCATAATCTCAAATCCCTCCTTGATGATTGATTTAGACGAAATTGAAGGGGTCTAAATAGTGTCTCACACAAGGCGGAGACAGTAGTGTCGCTGCGGCGACCCACAATGAATCCTGGACTAAAATCAACAATTAACCCCACAATAGATATCAAGAAATGACAAGCAAATGGTGGAGCTAAAATTTATTTTTAACTCTACATAAAAGATGTATAGCAAGCAAGGACGTAGAGAGTTTGAACACAGGGAGCAAGGCAGGGTAGATTAACAGATGTGTATGTGAGTGAATGTGAATGTGTTGTCTACACTATGCAATGCAAATTTTTGTGGGTTTTTAATTTTTAATAATTTTTTTTATTTTTAATTTTGTATTTTGATTTTTTTAATTTTTTGATTTTATATTTGCTTTTTGTATTTTATATTTTTTTTCAATATTGGAATTTATAAACAATGGAATAAAAGAGGTGCTAGAATATTTGTAAAAATATGTAAAAATGCTCAAAAATACAGAAATAAAATATTTTTGGTCTTTTTATAAACTTTTACTATTTTTGTGATTTTTGGGTATTTCTCAGAATATTTTTGAATTTTTTAAAGGACAAAATAAAGGAAAACAGGGAATAAGCTAATGGCTGAAGGTAAAAGAGGAATGAAAAATATCAAACAGCCACAAAATTTTTCCAAACTAATTTTAAAATAAAAAGAGTAAAATGAGAAACCTACAGGAGTTGAGTTTGCATTTTTTGGAGTTTTCTATAATTTTTTAGATTTTTTGAAGTTTTCAAGTATTTTCTTATTTTTAAGGTTTTTCTTTTGCAATTTTTAGTGATTTTTGGACTAATACTAAAATAGGATATAGTAGATAGTAGGTAATATTTTTGGAATTTTTCTAGGTGTTTTAATATTTTTTTGGTATTTTCTAAACTAGACAGTAGATAAATTGCCTATTTTTTATTTTTATTAAATATAAAAATGCAACAAAAATAAAATGCAAAAATAGGGCGTGGAAGTGCAAGTTAACGGGAGCTTAAGTTGAATTTTTGGGAATTTTTTGAATTAAAATGAGGTTCCAAATAAATAAGACAAGCACACAAAAATGAAAGGCCTGGCAGGGGCATATATGCAAATATTAAAACATCCAGGGGCCTAACCGGAATTTTTACGCAAAATTTAATACTAAAATAAATACTTCGTAGACTGAATCTAAATTCCTAAAGCTGCTAGGGTTTGTCTGCAAAAATCCCAGGATCCACGTGCAGACGCACGCGCCCCAGGGAAGGACTAAATTGCATTTAACAAAAAGATAAGGGCGGAAATGCAAAAAGCACAGAAATAATACAACTATCAACATAAGTCTTGGGACTAAAAGTAAACACGCAGAAGTCTCTGGGTTCCCTCGCAAAAAACCCAGACGTACGTGACAGGCACATGTGCTGGGGGACCTAGATGCAATAGTCAGAAGTTCCGAGGGGTGAAATGTAAATACCACAAAAGTTATACAAAGCAAATGAAAGTTTTTGATGTTAATACGAAATACAAAAACACCCAGGGTGCTTTGGCAAAATTACCCAGAGCTAAGGCGCGAACGAACGGCCAGATCAGCGTCACTTATCCACGTGTCAAGCCCAGAAGCGCTGATAACCCTTCGTAGATGCTCGGACCAGATTAGAGATTGACGACGATCGAACGACTCTGGGATCGCGCGATCCAACGATCAACAGGAGGCCTGGAAGAACAGCCGCGAATCCGACGGCTCGGAGATGCGTAGCAAGAACACGCGAAGAACTTGCGCCCAACGACTTTGGATCGTCGCGTACGCCTTCCTCTGTCTCCTTCCTTCGCTGCTCGGAGGTCCAGGAGCACGCCGGCGGTCCCCTCTATCAGCGGGAGGTCTCGAAAAGGCCAGAAGGCTTCTGGCGCTCACCCGCGAGGTCGGAGGAACCGTAGCTCCCCAAGTATCGTCGGCGAATGCCTCAAAGTCTCCCAGATCAGTTGTGCTCCGCAAGACCTGCACCAAAAGTCAGTAGGGTCGCGGGCGAAATGCCGCGACCCTCCAGTGGCAAAAAGGTGGACGGTGGCTAATGACAATGGAGGCTCGCCGGATGAATCTCTGGCAAGATGATCGATGACGGTGAATAGATGGATCTTAGGTGAAATGAAGGCGGGGAGCTACTCTACGGCTACTGGAAGTAAAGAGATGCAAAAGAAAAGGAATAAGAACGGACCTCAAGGGTTGTAGACCCGAGGTTGAAAACCTCACGGCGGCGCAGCCGCCGGAGATGGGTGGAAACACGCTTCAGACCACCGCCACACCTCAACGAGGAGCCCAGATCAATCCCCTATCACCGGAGATCTCAGGCTATGACTCGGATGTCTTGGCTTGGCCCAAATGCGGTTCAAAGAGGAAGGAGGGTGAGTGGGCGTGTTTTGAACAGATGGTCGACCAACACGAAGAACGAGGCGATGGCGGTTGCATCGATGCTCCACAACCCAAGAAAATCTCTGGGCGTATATCATTGATAAGAGAGCTACAAAAGTTGTGAAGAAATTAATAAGAAATAATGATAGGATACGCCTTGAAAAAAAGATTGAAGATGGGTCAAAACGTTGTTCTTACACACTCCAGGCGTTGGGTAGAGAGTTGACCGAAGGTCAACTCTTACTGCCCCCTGGTTGGTCCACGTGGACCAACCAGGAAAAAGCCTGGAGAAAAAGCTTAGAAATTCAATTAAAAATAGATAACAATTTAATTAATTTTTAATTATTAAATAAAAAGTATTTGTAATTTTATGGAGTATTTTATGGTAATTTTTTTTTTATTTTTATTAGGTATATTTTTAGAAGTTTACTTTTATGCCCTTTATAGGTATAATATCTATATATTTTATTATTTAATTTTTTTATTTTGTGATTTTTATTTTATTATTTTTATTTAGTATTTTATAAAATCATGAATACTTTTATACACACAAATATATTTTTGTTTTATTTTTCTGAATTGTTTTGTATATTAAATAAAATATAAGTATTAAATATCTAGGTTTGTGTATAGTTCTTATACCTATGTATTATATATATACATGTATTTTATTTTGTATTTCTTTTATTTTTTTATTCTGATTTTAATATTCAAATATATTATAAATAATATTTACAAAATTATAAAAATATAAAAATACAAAAATAATGATTAAATAATAAAATGAATATTTTAATCAGTACAATTGTACAATGTGGGCCCAAAACTCAACTTTCAAACTGTAGCTCCGCCAAATGAGAAATCACCGCCATTAAATAGCTTATTTTATTCTGTATACAATTAAAGGTGAGTTTGTTGCATTTGGAGTTTTCATTTGTGAGATACGGGTATGGGAAGTTGGGATTCTGGATTTTTATTCAGATCATAACTTATTATCTGTACATTATTTTTCAGTGACATCAATTTTGTATTTTCTTTATTTAATTATCTACAACTTTCATGTACAAAGTTTCTTTATTTGATGTATAAAAAGTGGAACCAAAAATAGGTCCCAAAATGAATAAAGAATGAATTAAAAATGTATAGGTATTTTTGCTATATTTTAACCCTTATCTCCCCCTACTTTATTCCTTGTCGACCTATTAATCAAGATGCCTAGGTCTCGGAGGTTTGGGTCATAAAATATTTACAATATTTTATTCTTTTTCTTTTCTTTTGTTTATTCTATAATTTTGGTTTTAATTACAGTATTTTATACACTATTTACAGGTACATGCATGAATGCTAATATGCTCTAATTAAGGGCATTTACAGGCATTTACTAGGATTTTTAAGGCCAAAATGATAGAATAAAGATGATGAAATGTGGATTCATCAATGATCATCTAAATTCCTAACTTCTTCGGGATGACATGAAGGGGGGACACCCACATGGAGTCAGCAATGGGGGTATATAAATCCTTCTTCACACTACTTCTCAATCACTTTCATAACTACTTCCCACAGATTTGGATTAAGTCTACTTTGGAATTCCCGAGAAGATCTAGCATTATCCTCAATACAGGTGTGATGTGAGCAAAGAGTAGGGTTAATAACCATAAGATCTGATACTATCCATCCTATAGCCTTGCGATTTTTCTCTACGACTTCTAAAAACCTAGAATCATGTTCTATAGTCATCTTAGAACTAATGATGACATGAAATCTATTCTTTGATCCTGCAAGAAAGGCATACATAAGTGTAGGAGGTAGCATCTTCATCTCTGGCAAAGAAGTATCGTAAATCAAATTAGGTTGAACTATCGCTGAATTTGGTTCCATGCTGCATGAAGGTGGTGCTAACTATATAGTGCTAGCAACCAACTGTGCTGAACATAAAGTCGGATCGCCAAAGAAACACAATAATTTATCTAAAGTTGCATCTGACTCATAATCTAAGTCCCTTTATTGTGCTTTAGAAGTAGGAACGGACAGATCGGCAAGGATCTCTGAGTCATCAAAGGAATAGATAGATGATCTGCTCTTTAAAAACTCTAGCAACATCTCGCAAATTGCATCATGTACACTATCTTCTCTAGAATAAAGTGTCTCGCTCAGTCCTGTCGGGTTCTGTTTCCATAACCCAACTGTGCTTACAACTATGCAATCTCCTTCAAATAACTAAGAGAAATCTGTGCTTGATTCTGAGTCAGGTCGCTACCATTTCATATTCTTCATCCTAAGTTCCACTTCTCCTAGAGAACGAAACTTTATCATCTCAGTATGACAATCAAAGGAAGCTCCAGCGGTCCTAAGAAAATTCTGCCCAATGATGATCTATGAATCTCTCCAATGATTAGAGATGTCCATTTCAAGGACAATGAAGTCCACTCCGTAATCTTGTCCATCAATCGATATGATAACATCTTTAACCTCACCCTTAGCCTTCTTCATAGACTTATCAGCAAACTAGAGTAATGCTCTTGATTTTCAAAGTAAGACAAACTCCAATTTCTCACATAAAGAAAATGATAATAGGTTGGTTGAAGATCTGTTGTCAAGGAGAGTGCATGCAAATGTTATGTCATCAATATGACTCACCACATAATGTGCACCTAGATCTCTCTTATTTCTTGGTAGTTGTTGGTTTTTAAGGTTTTAGTTGTGGCAGCCGATAGAACTTGTGTCTTGACATAACTGTTCAGTTTCTTCCTGCTAACCCTATTAGGTGTACAATGTATTTTCAAATATTTCTGAAAAGCAAGATGACTAGCCACATACTCATCAAATGGAACTTTCATCATGATGTTATCTTTATAAAAATATGCCATTTCAGGATCGTATTTTTTAATAGTGTACTTTCCTGTCATTAAAGCACAGGGGAAAGGGATTGAGCAAGCATAAGAAGATTGTGAAGAATCTGAGTCATAAATGGAAACATGTTTTTTATTACAAGAAACATGGTCCTTCACAATCTGAATCTTTTACAAATTACTTGGAATCTGATATACAATCATCTACTAAAGGTTGGAGAATGTCTGCTGAAGGTATATTCTCCTTAACCGAAGGCATAAGGTCATCCATAGACTATGAATCTGATCTGTGCTGTAGTGATGCTTTCGTACTCCTCCTCTTTTTTCACTTTGATGTCTTCGCCTCATGCTGAAGGTGATGTTCATTGTCTTCTGAATTCTCCTTAGGATGAGCTTCAGAAATAGCCCTCTCCATTTCCTTTGCTTGATCAGGCATGACTACGATCCTTCCGCTCCTGAGTGACATGTGATTGATACCATCAAAAGGAGGGATTTCATGATCAAAATATTAGTATACCTGATCATAAGTGTGCTGCTGCTGAGTCTTGTTCAGGCTATTGGGGATAGCTTGAACCTAGATAGGAATGGATGTAGAAGAAGCAGACTTCTCGTCATGTAGAAGGGATAAGTAGTAGAGGTCAACCCACAAATCATGTACCTCATTTCTGTATGAATGTATCTCCTCAAGTATCTATCATTGAAAGTCTATGGGAACTGACGATGGTGACCGCTACTGTGAAGAAGGATGAAATTAACATGAATACTAACCCTGATGGCCCCGGTATTACTGTCGGTGCGGTAGATGCTGCGCTAGTGGGCCCTGTTGACCCGGTTGGTATGTCTGCCACCGGACGTATGACTATTGCTGCCGTAATGCAGGAGTGTGAAAAGCTCTAAAGTTTGACTGTACTGGTAAAGGTGTAGGAGTGAATGATGTGTTGTAGATAGTCGGGAGACACTCATGAGTATACGACGCCTAATTCAACTCCCACACCTGGGAAGTCTCCTTTGTAGTTGTCTCGATTGATGGAATCGATTGCTGGTAGGAATGGGTGAGTGTTTGGTCCTCTCCCCACAGCTGGGGTGGCCCTAAAATCTATTGCTCATGAATATGATGAACATGGTATACGGGAATAGCGGATTCAGTCACTATAGGTATCTTCATCCGAGATACCCTCTCTTTCATCTCTTCTGTGACCATTGTCTCCCTAGAATCTAGGTAATCTACAAATCAATTTCATACACATACATTACACATTCAAAATACACAATAATATAAAGCAAGAGAAAATAACATGAAAGACAGAAATATTTTTTTCCCATTCACTTCATAAATGTCTATCATTTGCATTTCATTGCGATCCATGTCCACAAAAATATACATGTATGCAACAAAGAGTATTCCCATAGATACAATATATATCTCATGTATCTCAAAATGCCACAAGTAAAATAAAGCAATAATAGCAACAAGTAATTGTACCACAAAAAAGAAGTTCTATCGATGTACAAAAGAAGTAGCTCCAAGTAAACAAGTGTCACTCACTATTGTGGCTTCTGCAGAGGACATGTGGATCTAACACGATGGTACGTTATAAGCAAAGTTGCTCAATATGATATATAAAAAATACAACATGCAAAATATACTTAAAAGTGTGCAAAAGAAAATAGCTGGGTAAACTGACCTCACAATGAGATAAATTTTAATAATTATTATTTGATGTGGAACGCCCAATCTTCATGGATAGTCTATGGTCTAGGTCCTGGTGAGACCTCACACTATGACTCTAAGGCAATAATAAGGCCTTAGGGTTGGGGTGCCTCCGTAGGCATGTGGTGGGATACAATGCATCCTAACTAAGTTCCCAACATGTTCATTTGGCTTCACTTATAAGATTATAATTCTGATTCCCAAAATGATTTACAACCCGTGATCCTCGCGAACCGCCCAAGTCCACTACCCACCTGTAAGAGTCCAACGTGGCGTAGCGCACAAGTAAGGGCATAGATTACTAGCATAGTTCGAATCATCATGAATAACCCAAATCCTCCTTATGCACGGGAGATTTGTATCACATTCCCAACTTCATTTAATCATATTTTCCTGGAATTTCCCTCTTAGTGCTCCCACTTAGAATTTGAACCAATGTGTCATACATCAGCCAATACACAAGTGTTAGCTCTAAGTGAACAAGAGAAAAAATAGACCACCAACCATGACTACTTGGCCCTCACTCGAAGCTTTGAGCCAAAGGCACACAAGTGTTGAGGCTGGATATCGTGTGGTAACTCATCGGTGTGCCAAGCAACATGTCATCCAACCGTTGCAGCTACGTCGTAACGGTTGGGATCGTAACTCTCTAGGCTTATACTCTGGACCCAAGGGTGCATGCGCATCCCTTGACGGCAACTACTCCACTACCCGACCACCACTAATATCTTACCCATATTATTCAACCCTTATCCAGAAAATATTTTAAAGACTCATGCTCTTGAGAGGTTCATTAGGTAATGATCATCCTTAGTTTCCAAAAAACTAGTATTTTACAAAACTACCCATAGATAGATTGAAAGTTAAAATATACTAGTGTGATGATGATTGTATTACAAACACTACATTATTGAGGCCACTCAAAGAGAATGTGATGCTTGCAGATGGGTTGAAACACACCCATTATCACCTCCTATCTTGTATCCATTGCCACAACCCCTCCCCATGCATATCATTTTCATTAAAAAAATTCAACAATGCCAAAACCATTAAGGTAAGAGACTACCCATATGCTCTTTCTCTCTCTCTCTCTTTTTAAATTCATGAAGACAATTCATTGCATTTACGTGTCTGAGAAGTGACCATGATAGAATATTTATTTCAGACATGATGATTTTCTATTAATGCATATTTCTTAAGTTCAAGGCATTTCGAAATACTCAAACATATCCCTCGTAACTGTATGAGATTTTCTTGAGATACTTATCCTACATGGCAGCTACGATATGAGGCAATAAGAAAAATATGCATGCATCTCATGCATATTTTAGTTACTAAGTTTGACTACTCCCATATGCCTTCAAATTTTTGTCACAGTCCCTTATCAGAATTTAAGAGGATCCTCCCAAGTGATGCTTTCATCAAGCGCGTTTTGTATGATATCTGTCATACTGTCCCAAAAACCAACCTTGGAAAAACCATCAATAAGATTTTAATATGTGTGTATACCTGGACAGCAGCAGTAGCTCTCATTCCATCAAATAACCTTCGAGCCTCAACAACGTATCCTTGCTTGTAAAGGCTTTTAATAACTATATTATATGTAACATTAGGCTTGCATTTACCACTTGACCGAGTCGTTTCCTTAAGCAAGTCAATGACCATAATCATAATACTCATTCTACCCAGCTCGTGTACGAGAATAGTGTATGTGCATGCAGTAAGGAGTATCCCATCTCCAACATTTTACTAACCGAAATCGAAGCCTCGACGCCTAGTTTTCCATATTGTAGCCACATACCAGGTCATTCAATATTATTGTATCAGGAGAGCATCCATGCTCCAACATTAAACATATAATACCACATGCTAAGTCCACATGCTCACATAATAATAACAATTTATACGAGCGCCATAAGTTAACGTCATGATTGCATCCAGTCTGCAGCATTCTCCTGAAGAATAATAAAATAAACTTTCACATTCCTCTCTACTAAAAGAAGCACGTTAAATAAAATAGTAAAGGTTGTCTTGTCAGGTTTGCATCCATGCATCATTGTTTGACTTAACAGTCTAAATCAGGGATTAACTCTGTTCGTGTGAGAATAGCAGGTAAGGTTTCCATATGAACTGTACTACTGTACACGAGAGATACAATATTCATAAGAAATGTGTAGAATATTTAAACAGATTTTTAGTAGACATAAATCAAATTAAAGCAACCAGGTAGGTAGGGGTGTCTATCGAGTTCAACGAGCCGTGTTGGCCCCAACTCGGACTCGAACTCTATAAGAAACCTAAGGCTCGAACTCGAGCTCGATAAGGGTCGAGCCCTGGATCACCAACTCGAACTCGAACTCGTCGAGTTTGAGTTGACTCACGAGCCTCTTATCGAGCCACGAGTTTCTGAGCTGGCTCACGAGCCTCAAAATGAGATGGCTCACAAGCCTCTTATCGAGTCATGAGTTTCTGAGCTGGTTCACGAGCCTCAAAATGAGCTGGCTCATGAACCTATTAACGAGTCATTGCTCTATTTTATAAATTAAATTATGCAAATAAACCTCTTAACGAGTCATTAAGGTTAGGAAATAGGAACTGTCGGTCTATAGTCCGGGGAAGTTTCGGTATATAGGTTTTCAACTTTTTACTAAGAGGGGAAACGAGTTATCGAGTCGAGTTTCCGAGTTGAACAACATCCAACTCGGGCTCGACTCGATAAGCTAACGAACCATAAAACCCAACTCGAACTCGTTAAGGTTTCGAGTCAGGCTCGTGAGCCCTTAACGAGCCGAGCCCAAGTTCAGCTCATCGAGCTCGAGCTTTCCTAACAGCCCTACAGGTAGGAGAGTGCTATCAATAGATTCGATCCACCATTCAGTAAAGTGAAATGTGGCACAATAGTTATTAAGTTCATACCAATCCAATAAACATCTTTTCACAGTTGCAGTAGTTGATGATCAAACATATAAGTTCAATCCCTGTGGAAACCACCGACAAAAAGAAGATGGAAACATTGTACCTCAAAAAAATCCGACCTAACAACGGTCTCAGCGCTCTACAGACAACGTGAAACCACGCACGAAGGTGCTCTTGATGTCTGATAATCGAGATTTGGCGAGGGCCTAAAGTAGTCCACACAAGGCAGGACTGCAGCGTCGCTGAGCGACCGCTTACGAAACCCCTATTAATCAGAAATTAACCCACAATCAGAATAAAGCAATTAAATCTCAAAAATGTGGAGCTAACATTTATTATAACTCTACATGTAAATGTGTATAGGTGTAAGCACAAGTAGAGGTCGAATACTAGGAGCAAACAGTTGGGGCAGAAATATGCACAAAATTATTCAATTCTTATCTTATCCATGTTATTATTTTTGTGGGTTTACATATTATATTTTTATATTTTAATTTTTATATTTTTGTATTTTGATTTTTAATTTCTGATTTTATATTTTCTTTTTATATTTTATATTTTTTATATAGAATATATACACAATATAAGAAAAGAGAAGGATAAGGCATTTATAAAAGTGAGTAAAAATAAGCAAAAATCAAGAAATAAAATATTTTTGGACTTTCCATATTTTTCTATTGTTTTTGTGATTTTTCTAAAATTTTTTGAATTTTTTTGGTATTTTTCAAGTAAAAATACTGAAAATAGTGAAGAAAATAAAAGACTGAAACTAACTTAAAGATGAAAAATATCAATCAGGTTCCAAAATTCCTCAAATTAATTTAAATGACAAAAATTAGATTTTTAGGATTTTTGTAGAATTTTTGAGAATTGTATGAAGATTTTTAGATTTTTCTAATTTTTAGGGGTTTTCTTTTGTATTTCTTAATGATTTTTGGATAGAAAATTAATCACACTAAAAGGCAACAAATATATTTTTTTGGAATTTTTCAAAGACTTTTTATATTTTTTGGTATTTTATAGTTCAGACAGGGTTTATTTAGGCTCCATTTTAATTTCAAAAATTAGATAAAATGCAAAAAATGCATATTAAAAATATGGGCGTGAAAGTACACCGCATAAATCATTATTCCCTGTTTTTTCTTTTTTTTAGGAGCTACATAACTATTTTTAATAAATAGATAAAAGTCATAAAAATAAAAGAGCCTAGCAGGGGCATTTTTGCAATTTAAAATAAAGACGAGGTGTTTTGTTCAAAAATCCCAACAGGATAACATTTATTTAATATTTTAGAACCTTCTTACAATACACAAAATTGCCAAGGGCTTAAATGCAAATTTCACAACACATCACGTGGAACAACACGTGATCTAGACTCGGAGGGACCAAATTGCAATTTTCAATAATTCCAAGGGTCTCTGTGGAAAATTTCCCAAATCATGTGGGACAACACGTGACTAGGCTGGGAAGGACCAAAAAGTAATATACAAATAATACAGGGGGTTTTATGCAAATAACCCAATTATTTATAACGTTACATTTATTTTACAGAACTAAATAGTGAATACAAAGTTCAAGGGGCTAAAAGTGCAATTTACCCCTTAAGGCGTTGGATCGGACTGCTGATGTTCGTGACTTATCCAAGTGGTGCCTCCACATTTGCTGATGACGCTTCGCCGATGGACGGGTAAGATTAGATCGGGGTGTGATCTGACGGTCGATGGCGGCTCCCTCCAACGGCTGATCTTCAATATGGGACGTCTCCCCTGTCAGTCTTTGCTGCCCCAAAAGGTCCCTCTGGCTTCCTGGAAGGATCCTCTAGCTGCTGGAGGTCTTGGATCGGCCGGAGGTACGCTGGAGCGCCGCCACGAGCTCGGGGAAGAAATGGGCTCCAGGTACCTCCGCCGGCTTCGATCGCGTCTCCTTGCATGTTTCAAGGCGCCTAACCTGTCCAGAAAGATCACACGGCTCGAGGTGTTGCTCCTCGGCCCGGGGTTTGAAGTTGTTAGCGTAAAAGAAGGTGGATGGCTAATCTTCTAGCGAGGTGAAGGAGTTGAACTTCGATTCGCGGATTCAAGAGGAATCTGGTTGGCCAAGGGTTGCTGGGAGATGAAGAAAGTGGCAGGGAACGAAATGGGGGTGGAAGCGGCGGTCAGAAAACGTCGGGAACACAGTGAAATAGCTCGCCGGAGCAGAGCTCCGATGAACTATGAATCCATCTAACTACGCTAATTAACTAATTTAAATACGAAATAAAATGCAAGGAATAAAACCTACGATTAATTCTAAGCTAATGACAGTAAAAAAAGAAGAGGCTCGACCTGGGTTTAAACCAAGGAGCGTGGCGTCGCCGGAGCTTCGCCGTGGGTGCAGCTCCCACCTCCTCCGACTGATTCAAGGAGCCAAAGACCTCCTCTTGTCACGAGGGAGCCTCCAGGACCGAATACGAGGAAGGTAGTTGGATGAAAACTGACCAAATTTGAGAAGAGGTAGGAGCTAAGTTATTTAAGGACATAGCGTACACCCTTATTGACTAGGCGGTAGGGAAGAATAGAAAGGATGTACAAGAGATTACAAGATTTGGCGTGATTTTACAATAACGGCGGACAAATCTTGTAAAGGAATCGAGTGCAATCTATGGACGAGACGCCCATGAAAAATGCAAGAAAATCGGGGATTCAGCAGGTTCGGCAGGTCAGAGCTGCAGATGGGACAGTTGACCAGAGGTCAACGAAGGCCGCGCGCCTATTGGTCCACGTTAGCCGCTAGAGGACAAAACAGAGAAGTTTATTCGAAAATAATTAATTTAAAATAGTAAATGATTTTATTATTTTTCAAGTATAAAAAAAAGTTTATTATTTTATGTAGTATTTTAATATGATTTTTATTTATTTTTTTGACTTTATTTATTAGTAATTAATTTTTATGAGTGTATTTATAGGTATATTTACTTATGTTTTGGGTATTTTTATTTTTATTTTGTATATTTTATTTTATTATTTATTATATTATTTTATATATTTATAACTTATTTTTGTGAGTATAAATATATTTTTATTTGATTTTTATGAGTTTATTTGCATATTTAAATAAATAGGTGAATATAATATGTAGGTATACTTATAGGTATTTTACCTATATTTTATATACATTTTATTTATTTAATGCATTTTATTGGGTTTTATTTTGGATTTACATTTTTAGTGGAATATAGATAATATTTACAATTTAATAAAAATATAAATGAAAAAAGAATGATATGCTCTTTTATTTATATACAAGTCAAACATAGGTATTTTGCCTATGTAATTACATGGACTTATTTTATTTGAGGTTTTCTTTTTGGTTTTCTTTCAATTTCAATATGTAGATGTGTTATGTATATTATTTACAAAATTCTAAAAATATAAATTTATAAAACTAATGAATAATGAATATAATGAATAATCTGTATTATGTACAATAGGGGCCCAAACCTATCTTTTGAACAGTAAATCCAAAAAAATATAAAACCACCACCATTAAATAACTCATGAAAAATTATATAAAATTAGATGTGATTTTTCTATGTTTTGAGTTTTTATTTGGAAGATATGGGTATGTAAAGTTTGGTTTTTGGCTTTTTATTCTGGGTATAAAATGTACACTGTATATTATTTTTGTACAAACTCAATTTTGTATTTTTATTTACAACTTTATTTGCAACTTTTATGTACAAAATTTCTTTATTTGATGAATAAATAATGAGATACAAAATTGGTTCCAAAAATGCATAAATCAATAATGAATAAATGAAATATTCATTGTATTCTTGGCCCTTATCTCTCCCTACTTTATTCCTTGTCGACCAATTCCATTCTGGACTCGGTCTCGGGGTTTGATTCATAAAATATTTGCAATATTTTATTCCTTTTTCTTTTCTTATCTTTATTCTATAATTTTGGCATTAAAAACTTTATTTTATGTACAATAAATGCAATGAATCATGAGTGCTATTATAGACAAATTAATGTTATTTACCTGCATTAGATAGGGTTTTCAAGGCCAAAATGATAGAATAAAGGTGATGAAATGGAGATTCATCACCCCCTATACTTTCCTTTGCTAGTCCCTAGCAAATACTTATGCAATAAGTACAAGAAAGAACAAAGAATAAGAAGAAAAGGAAAAGAAGATTGAAAAAGATAGAGTGAATAGGATTGCTTTCTGTGCAATATCTGTCCTTACAAAATCATAATTTGGAGCTTTTGTTAGACCTTGAGTGTAAATGTGTGTAGAACCGTGTCGGGAACTGATAATCGGGGAAAATCGATCGGTCGTATTGATCCACAAGGCGGATCAACAATCGGTGTATTGACCGCTCAACAATCCCTAATTAGTCAACAATGAACCCACACTATAATAAATCTAACAATGAGAAACAAATGTGGAGTCAAATTTATTTTACCTCTATAAAAATGTGTATAGTGTTCAAGTGTATAGAGTGTCAAACACAGGGAGCAAACATGATAGATCAAGCAAAATGTCAAAATGTGAGTGTGATCAAGTGCCTACAAGTACGCAAGTTTTTTGTGGGTTTTTAATTTTATATTTTTTATTTAATTCTTAATTTTCTATTTTTATATTTTGATTTTTGATTTACATATTTTATATTTTCTTTTTATATTTTATAATTTTTTGTTTTTATAAATAGAATATACAAAAACTAAGAAAAGAGGATAATAGGGTATTTTAAAAAATAGAGAATAATAGCTAAAATTCAGAAAATAAAATGTTTTTGGTCTTTTTATAATTTTATGATGTTTTTGTGATTTTTTGGAATTTTTCTGAATGTTTTTGATATTTTTAGAAATCAAAATACAAGAAAACAGTGAACTAAGGTACTGGCTCAAATTAAAATAAGGATTAAAAATATTAATCAGTATCCAAAAATCCTCAAATTAATTTTAAATAAAAGAGAATAAATCAGAGAAAAATTAGAAACTGGAATTGGATTTTTAGGATTTTTCTTGAATTTTTTTGGTTTTTTATGAAGATTTTTAGAGTTTTCTAATTTTTTAGGTTTTTGTTTTGAAATTTATAATAATTTTTGGTCTGAAGCTAAAGTACACTGAAACACACAAAATAGAATTTTTCAGAATTTTTCAAAAATTTTTACTAATTTTTATGGATTTTCTAATGCAAACAATAGCAAAAATGCATGTTTTTGAATTTTTATAAATATTAAAATGCAAGAAAAATGAAAAAATATGCCGTGAATGTTCAATACAATAGGGACTTACAGTAATTTTTGTGGATTTTTTTGATATTTATAGAGGCATGAAATAAATACTAGAAACATAAAGAAAAATCACACTATCAGGGGCATATATGCAAATAGCAGACCATCCAAGGGCCTAAGTGTTATTTTTACACAAAGTTCACAACTGACTATCACATTTAATGGACTGAATCTAAATGCCAAAAATCGCAGTGGTATTCTTACAAAAAATGCCAAGCCCACGCGCGTACGCACGCGCTCCTAGCGGGGGTACAAATGCAAATCACAACACTGCGGGAGTTTTAACGCAAATACTCCAAAAAGATTACACTAGTTTTGGAAGTTTTTGGATCAAACAAAATAACCAAACCCATGAGGGTTCCTTTGCAAAATGACCTGTCCCCTCACGCGCAAAGGTACGTGAGGTGACATGGCCGAGGACCTGATCGTAATAATAAGAAGTGCAGGGGCTAGTTTATAAATACTACAGAAATATTACAATGACAAATAAATGATTTAGTACTAATTAACTATTATAAAAATCGGCGGGGGAAGGTGTGCAAAATACCCTCGCCTTGTACGCTGATGGACGGTGGGATCCCTCCCACTTATCCACGTGTCAGCTTCAGGGTACACGATGCCGCTTCGCCACAGACAGCTCTGACTAGATGATGCAGGTGGCGATCTACGGCTGAGGATCTCAAGATTGGACGGCTGCTGGCAATTCTGGGCCAAGGCTCGATCGAACGGCCGTGGACCTCCCTGAAAGAACAGGGAAGAACACGGCCGAAGGTGAGCTTCGGTCGATGATCTGGCGGGGCTCCGGCCTTCTCCTTCGATGCTGCAAGGCTCCAATGACTCCTGGAAGGTTCCCCAACCCGGCGACAAGGCCAAAATGACTCGTCGAGCCCCGGTGCATTGCGGCAAGGTCTGGAGAGACAATGGGGTCCAGGTACCAAGCTTTTCCCAAAATCGACCCCTCAAGGGAGTGCTTTGACTCCTGAAGCCTACAAGAAAAGTCAAGAGGTCGAGGGAAAAGTGCCCAGTCCCTGTAGCGGAATGGTGGAGGTTTGGGACGCGAAAGGACAGTTCGCCGGAGCAAGGGCGAGGTGGTGGCGTAGGTAATGAATGCGAAAGGGGAAATTGCTACTGAGTCCTACAACTGCGGAGAAGAAGAAAATGCAAGAAAAATCAAGAAAAAGGGCAAACCTCAAGTCGCGAATGGTGAGATGGTACCTCGACGGCCAAGTGGTCGGAGGTGGTTGGAACACGGCCTTCAGCCTCGCCGCACCTCGGCGGGGGGTGTGGGGAGTCTCCCCTATCACCAGAGGCTCTCCCTACAACTCCCGGAGGTCTGAAGCTTCTCAAAACCGGTTCAAAGGAAGATGGAAGATAGGGGGTTGTTTTTGAACAAGTGATGAATAGGGCTCAAAGATCGAGGAACCTCATCGTGATCAGTGATTCACGGCCCAAGAAAACATCTGGGCTGGAATCACCAATGGTCGAGGCAAAAAGTTGCCGAAGGGTGCGACATGAAAGGAGGAAAGGGGTGGTCTCCAAAAATAGGAGAAAAACGATGAAAAACGACACCTATCAAAGCCACAGGGGGTGAGTCAGAGAGTTGACCTGTGGTCAACTCTTGGACACTCCAGGTTTGTCCACGTGGACCAACCAGGAAAAACCCTAGAATAATTATTTGTAAAATCATTTAAAAATATCAAATTAATTTATTAATTTTTGGTTTTAAAATAAAAAATGTTTATTATTTTATGAATTATTTTATAGTGATTTTTAATTATTTTTTAGAGGTATTAATTTACAAGTTACCGTTTTAGGTTGTATAGGTCTATATATCTATATATTTTAATATTTTATTTTTATTTTGTGTATTTAATTTATTTATTTTTGTTTATTATTTTATAAATTTATAAAGTAATTTTATACACTTAAAAATAATTTTTTTATTTTTCTGAAGTGTTTTGGATATTTAATTAAATAAAAGTATTAATAATATAGGTATGTATACAGGTATTATACCTATGTATTATACACAGGTTTTTTATTTTGTATTTCCTTTTTATTTTTATTCTGATTTTAATATACATATATATTATAAATAATATTTACAAAATTATAAAAAATATAAAATTACAAGAATAAAGAATAAATAATAAAATGAATATTTTAATTTGTACAAGTATACAATAGGGGTCCTAAACTCAACTTTCAAACATGAGTTCCGCCAAATGTGAAACCACTGCCATTAAATAGCTTATTTTGAATTATATACAATTATATGTGAGTTTGATGCATTTGGAGTTTTTATTAGGGAGATGCAGGTCTGGGAAGTTGGAATTCTGGATTTTTATTCTTATCATAACTTTTTATCTGTACATTATTTTTGTGTGAAATCAATTTTGTATTTTTCTATATGAAATTATCTACAACTTTCATGTTTCAAATTTTCTTTATTTGAAGTATAAAAAGTGGAACCAAAAATAGGTCCCAAAATGAATAAAGAATGAATGAAATGAATAGGTATCTGGCCCTTATCTCCCCCTACTTTATTTCTTATCGACCTATTCATCAAGATGTCTAGGTCTCGGGGTTTCGGGTCATAAAATATTTACAATATTTTATTCTTTTTCTTTTCTTTTATTTATTCTATAATTTTGGCTTTAAATACAGTATTTTATACACTATTTACATGCACATGCATGAATGCTAAGATGCTGGAATTAATGATATTTATACACATTTGCCAGGGTTTTTGAGGCCAAAATGATAGAATAAATATGATGAAATGGGGATTCATCACCCCCATATACTTTACCTTTGCTAGTCCCTAGCAAACACTTATGCAATAAGTGCAGAAAGAAAAATAAAGAAAAGAAAAATAAGAAAGATGGATGAAGTTTAATTATCAAACTTATCTTCACAAAATCAAAGTTAGGACTTAAGTCGAAACTTTGGAATTTTAGTGCGGGCGGAACCTTAACGAGAACCCGATTTGAAATCCAATAGCCTTCGAGAATCCCAAAACTCTGCTCAAGTCCCCTCAATAGCCAGGTCAGAAATATCTCAACTCATACGCAAACCCTTATGACTATGAAGCTGACTCGTACGGTGTAAGTGATGGTGGCTCTCCCCAACTAGAATGACAAAGAGACTGACTTCTCCAGTATGACAACCCAATGATTCCCCAATCCAACAACTCCTTCCTCGAGGAGCGGAGTATTCCCTTCTAAGTTCAAGTGGCAACCAGCTCAAGAGGAGCGGGTGAAGAGAAGAATGGACGGTAGCCAGTGTAACTACCTATCCTAGGATACGAGACCAGTGTAGTCAAGTCATCCAGCTGCAGGCTCACAAGATTTGACTTTGGAACTCAATCTTGCTTATTGACTTTACAACATATGTACATACTTTCCAGGCATTTATTTTTGTTCATGCCTTACCATTTTTTTTGGAATACTATTCACAACAGCATTTACATAAGGAGTTTTTCCTCTTGAGCCAGTAGACTATCCCTCTTTTGAAGCTTTATTGCAACCCACACTCTCTTGTCTTTAGAATTCCTCATCACTGGACGTGTTGGGGTGCACTTCCCTCCCTAGAGGAGGACAAGTGTTTCCACTTGTGTGCGTCTCATACCGGCAAATCCAATCCCCTCACCACCCCAACTGAGTTGAGCCATGTGAAAGGTGCAGGTGTCCAAGTTAGGTCATTATCAACAAGAGTCGTGCGTGTGTTCCTAAATACTCTACTTAGGCAGTCAAGAATCCATTAAACCAAGTCTCGTGCTCCTCAAAGAATTAAGCCAACTAGACCTGAAGTACCTCAAACCCGGTTCCTATAAGGTTCCTGTTATTAGGTAGATTTTAAGGTCCAATCAAGCTCCAATCTCTAGATTTTACTTAGACTCATTCAACTATCAAACTCAATCCGAAAAATGCTCATGCTATGCAAATGCCGAAAATATTTTTGTGATGCAATTTTCAAAAATTTTGAACTTTTTATGTATTTTTGAAGAAATGATCATGATGCATATGCATTTTTTTGTATTTTTCAAAAAGATTTTTCAAATGTTTTTGGTATTTTAATTTTGCAAATGTTTTTGGGATTTTGGAAACAAAGATTTTGGATAAAAACTAGGTGAAAAATATTTACATGGGGATGCTTCTTATATTTACAAGAAGTAGATTTTAGGGGTAAGTGCTCAATTTTATAAGTCTGCATATAATGGATTTTGGTGTGATGTATATATTCCTCAAACTTATTTGACACAAGTTTTTCAAACGATTTAGAAAACTATAGTCCAAAATAATTTTTACAAACATTTTACAAACATGTACACGCATTT